>JBCEWC010002102.1:0-36393 GCA_038996855.1 Solanum aculeatissimum
CTTCCCCAAATTCTACAAGCTAGCTTCAATGGAGGCCAAGAGAGTCTTAGGATCTTAAGAGAGTGTATAGGAGAGTTGAATGGATAAATGAGGGTTTAGGAAAGGTTTTAGGGGTTTAGGAGACCTTAGGGGATCAAAAGGGAGCTTAAGGGAATGTTAAATCACGAAAATACTATTAATAAAATCAAACTTTTAACTCTACACAGTGCGCAAATGGAAGCTACAGTGCCATCTATAGGCACACGTCTTGTCAAACCCACCGTCCAACCTCACTTAGCCAAATTCTTTAGCGCGAACTTTCGGAGGACTTTTTGTTACACTTCATGAACCACTAAATGGTCCGTTCAAGGTATGACTGTCCGTGTAAGGCACCGTTTAACCATAATTAGCCTAAAAAACATGCCCAAGCCTTGTCCTAGACACTGTCCAACTTAACGGGAAAGTGGACGGCTCGTCAAACACCAAACGAGTCGTGCAAGCCTTCGTTGCTTTACACTTAGCTTAGGGGTGGTTCCTGGCCACCCCTAGCTCACTGGAAAACTTTATGAGGCACCACACAAATGGTACAAAGTTTCACGGCCCGTGCCAAAGTCCTTGGCCACTTTTCTGAGCCTATCTCCAATGGCTTCCGAATTTTAGACAGTCTAACTATTTGGGCCATATCTCCCTCATCCGAACTCCAAATTGTGTGAAACCACTAGCGTTGCAAATCTAACGTAAATATATTCAATATGATATGTGGTAGCCTACATGGTTCATCCCACATCAAAATGTATGACTGTTTGAAGTACACTACCGAAACTGTCCCTCTAGGCCACCAACTAGCCCAATTTGCATTCGGCCACCTAAACTCAACCCGTGGCTACCAAAACTCAACCATGGATTGTAGTACATTATATAATGCCAACCATAAGTAGATTTCAAAAAATTTCGAGTTGTTACACTTCTATCGTCACCTCATGTTCATCTTCAGCATCCCCTCGATCAAGATCAGCCTAAGTCATCCTTGGTTGTACCTAATTCTTGTAATTATACAAAGACATAAAATGGCATAACATACAATACATAAAGAGTAATCTAGCATGTTACAATGTGCTAATCAAGTCTAGCCGTATTCCCCGGCAGCGGCGCCATTAAATATTGTGCCAAATCTGCGCTTACGCTTAACACCCACCCCTACTAGGAGGTTTTGAAGCGGTCGTACAAGTATTTAAACCTAACTTGGTTAGGGTTGATCCCACGAGGGATAAGATAGACCCTGGATTAGCACGCTTTCACTAACTTGACTAGATATACTCTAGTATCTCTAAGAAAAAGAAAAATACAAATGATAAAAATGTAAAAAAAAAAGGGGGAATTTGCGATAAAAGTAAATCCTAACTACAATAGCAAAGTTTATTTGCAACCAGTAGAGAAACTAACTAGGGTGACGTGTACCCCATGACTTCTTAGCTAAGTGTTTTTGGATACTCGCAACTTTTTTTTGGTGTAGAGGTGCAGTACAGTGAGTTAAGTTCTCCTAAATCCTTGAGCAGGTATCTAGGTGAATTTCATCACATTACTGGATCAGTCTCTGTGATATGGTGTTACTAACCTTGACTTTTCATCCCAGACCAAAATTACTACCCCTAATAGCCTGATTAGTTGAGAAATAGTCAATAAACCTTTATTAATTACTTCTTTACCTATTCGTCACCTCCTAGATCGGGCAGGTGATATTAGGCGATTTCTAACATAGGCCTTCAATAAAATTCAGTCAATTTTAAGAAGTTAATTAATGCATCCTAATCACCAATCAAGAAATTGCAAGAAATCCAGTTTTACTTTGCTAGTGTGTCATGGTTCCCATAATCCTAGTTATAGACTTAGCCATGCATCCTTATTATTTTAGCAGAAATCATATGGGAAGAATACATAATTAAACAACTTACTCAACAATATATAATGAACAAAATCTAGAAACTCAATTGAATTGCAAACTTGAATTAATTAAAAATCACAAAAGATGTTCACAAGTGTTTTTCTCTTCATTCTCTAACCGTTCCTCTTTTGTCTATCCATAAAAAAAATTAAAAAAACTATTTATAATACTACAAATAAAAAGTCAAAATGAAATAGGACAACTGTGTCAGCACTAGTCACGAGCCTTCATTACGATGTGTGTGACAGTTTATGGCCTGTGAGTAGGGGTCTCGTGAAAGGCTTTTGAGCTACTGGATATTGGCACGAAACCTCCTTCATGAGTTGTGAAGTCATCCATGACCCGTTAAGGGTCTTGTCTGAGCTATTTCCAAAGACTCTTCACTTTCAGCTGTCTTGGTTCACGAGCTCACTCTGTGACCCGTATGCTGGTCCATGATTCGTGCTCTGGTCTCATAGAGTGGACTTCACTTCTAGACCCCTTACTAGAAGAACAAACGAGACCTCCTCTACGACTCGTGGAATGACCCATGACCCGTAGAGAGTCTCATAAATTGCCACTTTAGTGCAAAAACTATATCTTATGCTCAATACCATGTTGACACTGAAATCCTGCAAAAACAAACATCAAATCTACTAACATCACTTTGAAAACACACAAAATCCCATGTTTCAAGCGTTAAAAGTGTTGTATTTTGGCAGCACATCAACTACCTAAAGCAATTTTCCCTTGAGGATGACCTCCTTGACTTTTATTTGGAGCATTTGGTTATGTAGCAAGTTTATCACCCATTTGGCCACACCTAAAACAAGCACTCATACCAACCAAAAATCTACCATCATGACTTTTTCCACACATAACACACATTGGATTAGTCGATGCACATTCACCTTACAGATTTTGGCCTTGTTGAGGATGGCCATTAACACTACCACTCCTAGCATTAGATAACTCACCTTCAAACTGGACCCTCTTAGAGTCCCTCATTTTCCTCTCCTTAGGATTTCACCTTCAATTTGCTTGGCATAAGTTATAAGCCAAGAGATGGCCATCTCTTTAACAAGCATAAAGGTACGATATTCTTTGACTTCCAAATTTGAGATCCCTGAAATAAACTTGTCCATTCTAGCACAGGGATCTACAATCACTATAGGAGTATATTTAGAAATCTCGGTGAACTATGGGAATACTCTCTTGCACTCATACTCCCGTGATTGAGGTTGATGAACTCAGTCAACTTTGCCTCCCTAAGCCCAAGAGAAAATAAGTGATCTAGAAAAACAAATTTGAATTCTTTCCGACCAACTCTATCATCACCCACTCTCTCAGTCACCCATTGAGGAAACTACACTTGAGCCCCTCCCTATAGTTGATAAGAAGTTAACTCAGTCTTTTCTTTTGAAGACACACCCATAATAGCCAACACTTTGTATATCTCATCAATAGACTCTTGGGCATCTTTATCAATATATATATGCATATATATTTGACAGGGTGTAAGTAAAAATATGTATGCATTAGTGACTCATCAATGCTCTTTTTGGAGACATCATTTGTAAAAGCATCAAAGAATATTCGTTAGAGTTAGAAAATCTTAGGACACGTTTTATGGCATGACATGAATCATGAAGAAACCTTTCCTAAAACGCCTTATAGCCTCCTACGTATAGATGTGACATGCTTCACACTAATGAATAAGACTCTACTTGATGTGACATGTTGGACTCTTAGGATCATTTCAAAACCTTAGAGCTTTGATACTAAATTTTTCATGACCCAAGCCTAGGGCCTAGTCGTAACATTATGAATGAGAAACCCAAAGGCACCTCACACAAGCCTCTTAGTATATAAAAATAAAACAAGGTGAATAATAAAAGAATAACATAAGAGGAATCAATACCAAGCATAACTCATTGTATAGAAGTATAACATGACATAAAAGTATATAAGACTGAAACCTGAATCAATACATAGGTCCAATAAATACCTCTAACTCTTGACAGTAGATGGGGGCTCAGGTAGGTCCTAATTCACCCTCAATATAAAGAAAAGATAATGTTAGATACATAAGCATAGCCTAAGAATGAAGATAGTAGGTCTTATCCCTGAAGCATGATGACTCACCCAATCTAGATCGTCAAGTAACCTAGATCTAGCCATGAGAATGGATAAAAGGATCACCTACACCTACATTGTGATATAATGTAGGCATATAGTATGCATTAATATGTTTCAATGTACTAAGTATGCAAGCATTCAAATTAATAAAGGAATATAACATCATGCATAACATAAACCATCATAATCCCCATGAAACATCAAACCTTTCACTTGCATGCATTGCCTTGAACTTTTCATAATCTCATAGCATCATCATCACTATTCATAAGAATACCTCATTTTATATTAGGTCTTACGTCACCTCTTTATAATCCTAAGTCTATTCTCAAGTCAAGCTCAAGGACCTAAATCACCCATTCATAAATCATGTTAGGTTCTTAGGTCATATCATGGCCCTAAGTCACCTATGCATAAATTATATTAGAGTTGTAGGTCACCTCATGGCCCTATGTCCTTCCTTTTCATAGTATTTTTAGAGTCGTAGGTCACCTCTTCAGAATCCTGAGTCCTTTCCCTAAGTCAACCTTAGGGCCCTAGATCCCCTTCTCATAGCATACTAGAGTCCTAGGTCACCTTTCTGAATCCTAAGTATCTCCTTAGATCAATATTAAGAAGGTCCTAGATCCTTCCCTCATATTCATAACATATTCATCATCACATCATAATCACATTCTTACTCATGATGGTGTAAAAGGATGGTTGGACCTATCCTCATCAATACACATCAGTTCATGCATAATAGAAAACATTCAATCATACTTGAAAGCATTTCACATTCCTATTCATGTCATCTTTGTATTCATGTTTAGGTTATGGTCAACATCATACTCAAATCGTGCCATACTAGTACACATGCTCAATTCATGTTTATACTCAACAACTCAAGTCCAAATCAAGTTCATAGTCATGGAGCCATACTCAATTCATGTTCACATTAATAAGTATATTCATTTTCATAATGAAATTCTCATGTAGAAGCTATGTACAAGCATGTTCATGTAATGAGAGGTGTGACTATAGCATAGGTATATGAAATTCAAGTTCAAAACATGATAATTAAATCGAATCATACATAACCTATGCATAAAAGATCATTTGAATCATAATTTAAGTTACCCTTGATGAATTCATAGTTCATTAAGTTATAAAAGTTCAAATCTCATGAAAACCACGTAAACTAATGGAAAGAAGTTTAAACCATGCTTAAATTATCATTTGAGTTTAACTTATATCATAATTTTGTCAATTTAAGATCAAATCATGCAAACCTTAACTAGATTATGCTTGAAAGTATAAGAAATTAGATGAAGGGTGTTTAGGCTCCATGATAGAATGGAATCATGGATGAATACATACCTAAGAATAGATTGAAGAATTTGAGAAGAAACCTGCTTGAACCTTGAACCCTAGATAAATCCATAGCTTGAACTTAAGTGTAGGAATTAGAGAGTATTTTTAAGAGATAGAATTGTGAGGCTTAGTGTTTGGGCTTGGATGAAATGTCATGAAAGTATAGGGGCTAACTTAGGAGGTTAAAAGAGCCATAAAATTGTCCAAATAAACTTAGAGTTAGGGAAAATTACCAAGGTATCCTCCTTAAAATGCCCTTTAAACCCTCACCTGGAACCTTCATGGAAGGGGTTCACGAGTCATGAACCTGTTCAATGGACGTGAAGGCCTCTTTTGAAGTGGTCTGGGATGTCAAGATGGAGCTGACCAAGGAAGGTGTACCCTTCAAAGACTACACCATAATATGTGGTGAGGTCCACCAGTTGTGGTGTGTGCTTGTGGTGGCACACAAGCATGGCAGACTCCTAAAATGGCCAAGGCAGTCCTTCACGAGCCCTTTCAAAGCCATTTATCCTTTTCACAAATTGTGAAAGTTCCCTTGAAAGGTACCCCCGATAAGAAACACTTAGAATTTCCATTTAAGCATCGTTAAGGCCTTATGAAGTTCAGTTCCTTACAGGTATCTACACTTTACACCATAATATGGGCTCAAGTTTGAAGGTCATATTAGAGTTGTTGGGCCCTTGGTTACTTATATAGATTAAAAGGAGGAAATAGTCAGAGTGAACATGTGGCAGAAGGGTAATGCCTGACCCAAAGTAATACAACCAAAGAATCATTTGGCAGTCACTTGTCAAGTCTTCCTAGAATAAGATCTTTTCTATTTTTATACTTTATATTAGTCCAACTTTACTTATATCTTTGATTCCTATATCAACTATCTTACTCTGATTAAGACATTTTCTAAAAAATTTAACTTTTTAATTGTCAATGCTTTTTCTCACCAGACTTATCTCTAATTTGGAGAATTCATTAAATTCTCCTTCAATAAATCAGTCACCAATATGATTTTAGAATATTCTAAGCAAACTATCCTATAAACTGATGTAGTTATTGAAGTCATTATGGACATAAATGGCTGAAAAGAATCTAGAATTAGCATAAGTACTCATCTTGACCTTGACATAAATACATTGAGGCTTTTAGTGGTAGACTAAATCTAAATGTCATAGTCTAGATCCTCCATGAACTTAGCTTGTTCAGTCATCCTGTTTGTAAATAGTACCAACATCGTAGGCTTGTACAGTTTGGCCTATGCTTGGCACTATCTTTGAGAACTAGCATCATTCTGCCATAACATTTAAGATTATGAAATTCATTGAGCTTGATTGTGTTGGTTGACTTTTCATCAAGCCTTTTCCCTTTCCACCTAAAGAGGCTTTGGTAGTTCCTTTAAAGAGTTTAAAGTTTCATAATCCAAGCTAGGTCCTAAACATGACACAATGATGAGAACCCTGCATGATCCCAATTAAGCCTCTTAACATTCATAAGCATACATAAGGTAACAATAGATTTAAAGAATAATGCAAAAAATGGAAATGAAGTCTTAATAGAATCTCAATGGAACAAAGTTATAGCAATACATCCGAGCAAATTCATTTACACTTTGATGTCTAAACATGCCTCTACTAACATAGGAGGGGGTGTAGGATAAGCTCCTAACTCATACAAAACTGAAAGTAAATGGTAAAGCAATCTCAACACAACAATGAAATATAAACTCAATGATTCTCCCTCGGAACGTGAGGACTCACCAATCATGTGTATCAACTTTAAATAACCATGAGCATGAGTTGTAGGATGATCATTTGTCCCTATATTATAATAAAATATAGGCAAAAGAAGTATTTATTAACACTTTGAATATACAAAGTATGTGAGCAATATGCATAAATAAACATGAGATAGCATGGAATATTTTTCATAAGATGCAAGACCTAAAATAAAGTTAAGCATGAGAATAAATTAATAAGTAAAGCACATGGTCAATGCATCAAAATCATAGTAAGAGTTTGTAAGTAAAGTTAGTTATTTTGTAGGATATTACTTTAACCAATAATAAGACCGTGCAAACTATAATATAGAATCCAATTTAACTTCCACATTGAGATGAGATTTGCTAATTGTCAAGGCAGACTTTGTGACAACTTTTAAAATCATGAGTTATATATGGATCCACTAGCTAGGCCAATAATATAACCTATGAGGAATGTAGTTTGGGACTAAAGGTTGCTACTTAGATTCTCTTTGGAAGCTTCTTTGTCTTTCCGACCAAACTCCCCTGTACCGGAGGTAGAGGGGCGAGTAGTGTTTTGACTCAAACAGGTAAGGGTTGGAAAACTTATTGTTATGCATTCCAGGGAGACCTGAGGCTGAGGCCTCAGATGCGGTTATTACAGGTATTGTTTCAGTTTGTCATTGACCTATATAGTGTTGTTTGATCTTGGTACTACTTATTCATATGTGTCCACATACTTCTCTGCACTGGATTTGACTTATTATGTGATCGTATGCTTGTGCCTATGTATGTTTCTACTTGAGTAGGTGAGCCTTTAGTGGTGGGTTTGGTATACCAATCCTGTCTTGTTTCTTTTGCAAGTTATGATACTTGGATATATATGATTATTCTTGATATGGTTGATTTTGATGTTATTTTGGGTACGGATTAGTTATCTCAGTATCATATTATTCTTCATTATTTTTCCAAGATAGTTACTTTGGTTGTTCCTAGTGGACCGAGAGTTGAATAGAAGGTCCTAGTGGGTCTTATCCTAGTAAGATTATTTCTTACATCAGGGCTAAGATATTGATTGATAGTGGTTGTTCATCATTTTTTGCCTTCATTCTCAATACTAGTTCTAATTTACCTTTTTGGAGTCTATTCCTATTATTTGTGAGTTTATGGATGTGTTCCCTATTGATCTTTCGAGAGTCTCTTCTAATAGAGACATTGATTTTGCCATTGATGTGGAATTGGGCACTAAGCCTATTTTTATTTCTCCCTATCGTATGGCTCTTGTTGAATTAAAGGAGTTGAAGGAGTAGCTTTAGGATTTATTGAGTACTGGGTTAATTTGGCCTAGTGTGTCATCGTGGGGTGCTCCTGTCCTATTTGTGAAGAAGAAAGATGGGTCGATGAGGATGTGTATTGACTATAGACAGCTGAACAAGATGACTACCAAGAACAAGTATCCCTCCCTAAGTTTAATGATTTATTTGACTAGCTCCAGGGTGTAGCTACATTCTCCAAGATTGATTTGTGGTCCTGGTATCATTACTTGAGGATTAGGCCATTCAATATACCTATGACTGTCTTTCGGATGAGGTCCAATCATTATGATTTTCTTATCATGTCATTTAGGTTGAATAATGCACCTACCATATTTATGGTGTTAATGAATGGAGTATTTCAATCGTATTTGGATTCTTTTGTAATTGTATTCATCGATGATATCTTGGTTTACTCTAAGACCAAGGCCGACCATGTCAGACATTTGAGGATTGTGCTTCTGAGTTTCGGGGAGGAGAGGTTGTATTCTAAGTTTATCAAGTGTAAATTTTGGCTCAGTTCAGTAAAATATCTAGGGCATGTGATGTGAAAGGAGGGAACCAAGGTTGGTCCAGTAAATATTGAGGCAGTTAGAGTTAGCAACGGTTGGTTTGTGGGTTTAACCATCGAGATCTATAGCTTTGTGGGTTTTGCTAGTTATTATAGGCATTTTGTGTAGGGCTTCTCCACCTTGGTTTAGAGTTAACAACGGTTGTATTTGTCTTGAAACTATGGTGGTACTATCTATATGGGGTTTATTACAAGATCTTTAATAATCACTGCAGCCTACAGTATATCTTCAGTCAAAAGTACTTTAATGTGAGACAAGAGATGGATTGAGCTTCTAAAAGATTATAATTTGACCATTCTATACCATTCAGAAAAACTAATGTGGTGGCTAATACTTTGAGTAGAAAGACTTCTAGCATGGGCAGCCTAGCAGCCATCAAAGTAAAGGAGCGATCCTTGGGTAGAGACGTTCAGAGGTTGGCCAACAGGTTAGTGAGGCTTCATCTTTCTGATGAGGGTGGTGTGCTAGCTTTCTTAGAGTCTCGATCATCTTTGATGGATCAGATCCATGAGCGTCATTTTGAAGATGAGAAGTTTTGTCTCATTCGGGACAAAGTGACTAAAGGTGAGGCCAAAGAAGTTGTACTTGATATTGACTGAGTTTTGAGGATTGGGAGCTATATTTATGTGCCTAAGGTGGGTGAATTAATTAGGTTGATACTTGAGAAAGCTCATTGTGCTAAATATTCCATTCACTTGAGAGTAGAGAAGATGTACCATGATTTGAGCCAGCACTACTGGTGGTGTGGCATGAAGAGGGACAAATCTGATTTTGTGTTCAAGTGTTTGACCTGTTAACAGGTCAAGTATGAGCAACAAAAGCTAGGGGTGAATTCTAGAAGATATCCATCCTACTTAGAAATGGGAGTGGATCACGATGGATTTCATTATTAGTTTACCCATTATTATGGGTAGGTTTGACTCTATCTGGGTTATTATGGACCACTTGACCAAGTTTGTGCACTTCATTCCAGTCAAAGTCAAGTTCACGATAGAGAGGTTGGCTCAGTTATACATCAGCTAGATTGTGAGACTTTATGGTGTACCCATTTCTATAATATCGGACCGGGGATCTTTATTCACTTCTCATTTTTGGAAGGCTCTACACTATGGTTTGGGCACCCAGTTAGACATGAGTACAACATTTCATCCTTAGATTGATTGGTAGTCTGAGAGGACTATTCAAGTGCCAGAGGATATGTTATGAGCATGTGTCATTGACTTCGGTGCTAGATGGAATCATCATTTTCCCTTGGTAGAGTTTGCTTACAATAACAATTATCATTCTAGCATCCAGATGACTTCTTTTAAGGCCTTATATGGCCAAAGATGTACATCGCCTATAGGTTGGTTTGATTCTATTATTGTGGATAGACTTTAAATGGACTTGTGTAGAGATATTATGGAGCAGGTTTTCTTGATTCGGAGTTGACTATTGATAGCTCAGAGTCATCAGAAGAGTTATGCTGAAAGACATGTTCGACCTTGGCGTTCATGGAGGGTGATTGGGTTTTGTTGAGAATCTTACTCATGAAGGGTGTCATGATGTTTGGGAAGAAAGGAAAGCTCATCCCTAGGTATATTTGCCCTTATGAGATTCTAGAGAAAGTGAGGGAGGTGGCCTACAAACTTGTCTTGCCACCTAGTTTGACTTTTGTATGTCTGGTGTTTATGTGTCTATGTTGTGGTGATATATCCCCAATGAGTCCTATGCGATATCAAGTAATTTGATCAAGTTGGGTCCAGAGTTGACTTATGAGGAGGAGATAGTTATTATTCTAGACAGACAGGTCTGGAGTCTGAGGAGCAAAGAGATAGCTTTGGTAAAGGTTCAGTGGCAACACCAACCTGAGAAAAAGGCTACCTGGGAGACTGAGTCAGACATGTGAACCCATTATCCTCATCTCTTTGATGCTTCAGGTATGTTCCTTACTTTATATTTAAGGAAGAACATGGTTTTTAATGATGGATGATGTAATGACCTTGAAGGTTATTTTAAAGTTTTTGGCAAAAGTATTATTTTACCCCTCCCGACAGTTTCTCTAAGTCACGTTTGAGTGGTTTTGAAAGTTGGATTTTGAGAATCTCGTAAAACTTTGCCAAAAATGAGTTTGAAGGCTTAAGTTACTAAATTTTAAATTTTTTGGATCATTCAAAGATTCGAGTGTCGAAATAGAATTATGACGATTCCATCAGTTCTGAAATACAAAAATTAGTATAAGAGAGTTATCAAAATCGAATTTGGAGTTGTTATGTGAATTTTATGCCCAAAGTTGGAATTTTAGTTAAAGATTGACTCAAATTTGACTTTGGTCAACATTTCGAGTTTCGGTGCTCAGATTGGATTTTTGATCGTTCTAGTAGTTCTAGGAGGTGATTTTAGTACTACAGCGAACTTCTTTATAATTTTTAGGTGTTATGGTAGCATTTCAAGTGGTTGAAACTAGTTTAGTTGCGACTTATCGTATTCCAGATTGAAGAGACCACAACTTCGAGTTCTGATGATTCCATTGAGTCTATAATGTCAAATTTAGTAGATTTGCATGCTTAGTTTGTGTATATCGGGTTTTGAAAGAATTTTGAAGTTCCTTTTCGTGTTTTTGAGATTTTGTTCATAGCTGATATTTGGTGCCTTTGATTTCTTCTCTGCGATCATGGCTTCTCCTTTCGCGTTAGCAGACGTTTAGTATGTTGGCCTACGTGTTTGTGGTTGGCCTTTTGCATTCGCGGAATGCAAGTCTTTCTGACCTTTGCATTCATGGGTACCTCTCTGTGTTCGTAAGCCGCAGGCCGCTATCGCAAAGTGTTAAAATTCTCTAAACAATGTCACTTTTTAAATGTTAGATTTTTGTTATTTTCCTCCATTTCCAACATTTTAAGCTTGAATTTTGATGATTTTTCAAGGGATTTTCATGGGGAATCAATTTGGTAAGTCCTTTTCAAGTATTTTTATCAATTCCTATTGATTAATTCTTGATTTCAACATAAAATTAGGGATTTTAATTGGGAAAATTGGAGATTTCATGGACTTGGGTTTCAAAAATGAAAATGGTGATTGTGGATTCATTTCTACTCCCTTTCTGAAATGATTTTCGCCATTAGATTCGTATAACCTCAGAGATTGTTGTAAATTTTTTTATATTTCTAGCTCATCTTCCGATATTGAAATTTTAGACCATTTTAACATTTTTTTATCAAAATACTTTATCTTGGTGTTATTAGTCTCGAATTGTGATTGTGAATGTATTTTTTATTAGATTGTGGTACTTTGGAGTATATTCAAAAGGGGAAGGCTCCACTTTTGTATGAATCTTCACTTTATTGACTATTTTAAGTGTGTTGAACCTTGTATTTCCTAATTGATTGTTGAAATGAAATGTGTGTTGATTAAAAGGTGTAATTACATGAAATTTATTATTAAATAATATAAGGTATTGATAGTGAAATGTGTATTGAGTTGGTAATTTGTATTTGGAACATGATATACATGTTGTGAGTTGATTATTGAGGAATGATGATATCTTGTTGAGTTGTATTGAATGTCATCTTGTTGAGACATATATATTGTGGCATCATGTGATTTTATGTCTCATAAACATATCCATCATTTATGTGCTTATTTGCATTGGACTCTGGAAATAAGATGAGGAAATATATATATATTAGCTTGTGGAACCGAGGTCATTACTAGTCGAGCTTTCTATCTGTCATGTCGAGGTAATATGCCAATGAGTGATATATCTGAGGTAATTTTGAAAGGTCGAGGTAATATTCTAGCTTGATTATTTTGCTGAGGTCATTTTCAAAGAATACATGATCTAAGTGAGACCCCCATAGGTTCCGGGCTGAGTTGATCTGTAACAACTCGAAATTTTTTTAAACTTGTAATGTTGATTGAAATCTGATTTGAACCTACCAAGGTTGGCTAATGAGCTTCATGAGTCTCTCTTAAGTGACAGTATTCAAAGAAATCGCATTGGTTAAGTTTTGCATGAAGTTTTCTGAAACACTGACTTTAAATTGCCATATCTCCTAGAATGAGTAGAACTGGGTTATCCATCACCTATCAAATTGAATATATTTGAGTTATATTTCCAATGCACTTCGTTTCACTCGATTCACAGTTTGTATGAGGAAGTTATGGCCTTTTATGTGAGACTGCCTGCACAGGTATCCGTTTCTGGAATTTGATTAAGGCACTGCCTCATGGAGGCCTTCACGGACCGTGTGCCACTTCATGGTCTATGAAGTGGTCCGTGTGACCACTCACAAGCCGTGGTAAGGTGTTTTGGGATGTCCTTGACCTAAGGATTGGTTCTATGTATAAGGTTAACATTCTGGAAATCGCGTCAACGAGAAAGTGGGGTTCACCGACCATGCGAGGCTTCAAGGCCCGTGAACCAGTCTGTGTGAAGGTTCCAGCAAAGGATTTGGACCAAGTGAGGCTCCATGGACCAGTTCAGGGTCCGCGTGAAGCCTCACAGACCGTGAATCCTGTCGTATGGTTGCGGGAGAAAAACTTTTCTAAGTATGGAATCTCTTATGGACCGTTGGAAGGGTCAATTTTAACTGGTCATCTCTCTTAGCACAACATGAACTGGGTGGCCCATTACATATCAAATTGAAAATATTTGAATTATCTTTCCAACAAAACTAGTTTCATTCAATTCCAAGTTTGGAGTAAAACATTATCCTCGTTTTTGTAAGGACTGCTTGGTTGGGTCAGTGAGCCTTACGACCCGTGAAGAGGCTCACGACCCGTGAGACCAACTGTGAGAGCTACGGGTTAAACTTCCAAGTTGCATTTTATTGAGATATTTTTGATAATTTGACCTAGTCCCAAGGTCTTTTATGACCTTTAAACCTATCCTAAGCCTCCAAATCAGATTTTAATTCATTCATCTTCATAAATTTATTCAAACAATTAGAATTTTATTCAAACCCTCTTAAGAACTCCTCTCAAGGCTTTATTGTATACTTAGCTTGGGAATCAAGGGAAGGCTCTATTCTTCATCAATTCTTCTTACTTTTCTTGGCTAATCAAGGTATGTGGGGTTGATTCATCGTTCTCCCTTCAACCATGAAGACTCAAAACTCTTCTTCTTTAATTTTTATGAAATTAAGCTTACTTTGCAAATGGATCTTTAAATCTATTGTTGTTTTGATAAAATTGAAGTATAGGTTGTATTTAATTGTTGATTTTAAAGTGAATTAAGCCCTAATTTGTTGAATTCCATTGATTTTATGAAGATTCAATTATGCATGTCCCTTTAAGTCTTCGATTCAAGCATGGGTAGTATAAATTATATTTTAATTGTGAATTTTCTTACGATTTAACTATGAATCTATATTTTCTGATGATTTAAATTTTAATTTCCATTACCCATGTTATTCACTCATCATTCATTGCATTTGCATTCATGAACATGGAATTTCTATGAAGCTTTTGATGTGGGCTAAGTCCCAAATATTTTTATGACTATGTTTTCAAGCTATGAATGGGTATGACTAAGTTGTGATCACACTATGTCTATGATATGGATTTTTGAGCAAATGATGGGTGTTTACACCATATGTAAATATTTAAAGGCGCATAGGATTGAGACTAGAGTCGGTTGGACTATCCCCAAGGGTCCGTACTCTTTTCTCATACCTATGTAAATATGGAGTTATTTCTATGCATGAGAGTATGACATGAAGTATGTTTTGACTTTTTACTCACGTATGCATGAAAGTAAAGAAAGTAATTTTGGCTCTTAAGCCCAATTATGCATGGTTATGATGTCAAGTTACTTGTCCTCTTTTCAAAAGCATGTATATATATATACGTATGTATTCTTATGGGATGATGGCTTAGCACCGAGGGATTGGATGTCAGCGTGGACTATCCCCAAGGGTCCATACTCTTTTCCATCAAACTATGTGCCAAACATAGGTTTATGCCTCTTATGAGATGATGATGTTATGAAAGGATCTACCTTTGGGAAATATGTCAGCTCTTTATCCGTTGTGGGGTAGATGACGAAGTTTCAAATTATAGCTCACTTGGTCTAATGTCGGTTGAGGTCTCATCCCCTTTATATGGATTTCATGGCATATTGATATACTATCCTTTCTTATAATCTTCTTTATATATATGTCCCCTTATCATCTAGCATTGGTCTATAGGTTATCATGTTCATATGCATTGCATACCCGCATACTTAGTGCATTATATGTACTAACCCATACTCTTTATCTACATGATCTAACCATGTAGGAACTAGAAGCGACATCTATCCACCTTTTGACGATTGACATGGATCTTTGAGTATTATTAGTGGTGAGTCCTATGTTCCAAGGACAACATCCACCCTCTATCTACCTTTATGTATGTTGTTACTTCTTTACTTTGAGGGTGAGCCCGGAACATGTCTTGGCCCCCGCCCTATTCTAGAATAGACGCATTGTTGGACATCACAAAGACTCCCATACGATTATGCTATGTGATTACTTGACATGATTTGGTTATGTATTATGTATGGAAGAGATGATTATGCTTATTTTATTATATTTTTTAATGAGAATGTGCTTATGTGGAAAGTCCTAAGTCCGTTCTTGCCCCGATAGCTTGAGTCATACTTACCTACCTCTTAGAATGTACTTGGTATGTGCTACGTGATTCACGCAAATCATTTTCCCAATGATATCCCCATAGCTTAATTCCAAAGACCTGTAATCCCTTAGAATTATGTGCTTCTTGTTAAATTACGCGCTTCCAAACCAATGATGTGTAAATTGATGCTAAGATGGCTTGTTTGAGGACTCTCAGGTTCTCATTCACCATGTTACATCCAGGCGCTACTCTCAGGTCGTGACATGACCAATTGATGTATATCGTAGGATAGACATGCATCATGATTACCTAACATTGTATTTGCATCGTTTTGCACCTCAATCATTGTGATATTGTACTTGTATTAATTGAGTTCTTGTTCATGATTATATGTTATAGATAAATTTTCCTTGTTGATCCTATTTTATTGAGATTATGATTTCGTGTGCACCGTATAATTGTGAGAAGATAGCCCTAGTGTTGTATATTCTATGTATATTGTGTATGCTAGGTTTTCCTGAGTGCAGATTTATAATGTTGGAGGTATGTGGTTGGGATGGAAAGAGAACTCGTGTTCTTCATTGCTTTACTAGGTCTAGAATTTATTTGTTGGGTACCATATTGTAGTACTCACCAGTTTTTTTACACTTGTGTAGGTGTTGAGTTTGATACCTCTTGATCTTTTATTCCTTGTTGGACTATGCTTCGAGATAGTTTGAAAGGTAGCAGCAATTCTCTTCAGTGTACCTTTAGACTTCGGTTATCTGTGGTGTTTGTTCTATTTGAGAAGCAGAGACATGAGACTTGTACTTATTTCTTTAAATTTTGTGTAGTAGAGGCTTGTACACGTGACACCAAGTTTTGAGATGGATTTAGACTGAGATATTCCTGCCTTATGTTTATTTTTTTTCTAGACTATTTTATCTTTTTGGCTTCCGCATTATCTTTAATTCTCATTTAGGCAGACTTGTTTTGGTGGATTAAAGACAAGTATTATCACGCCTGATTTCGGATCATGAAAACACCATAGATCTATTAAAATAATATTAACACACTGGAATGTTGGAAGGACAACTAAAAATAATATTCGATACTATCAACCATGACTAGGGATGTGCTAAATGTTCCAATGTCATTTTTTGCATCAGAGAGCGCATTTAGTCAAGGAAGACAGCAGGTCGGAGATAATTGACACCTATTGGGGAGCAATACCATTAATGTTATAGTTTACCTCAAAGATTGGATTAGAGCATAGAGAAGAAATAAATACCATAAGATACAGAAGAAGATAAAGAACTTAAAGAAATAATGTCAATTGGAATCCTTTGACACAAGCTAGTTCAAATTACGGATTAGTTGATTTTGAAATTTATGAGTCAATTCTTGTTAATGTTAATACAGATCAACTGGAGAGAATGACTCAAAATATGTAGAAATTGTAATTTATAAAAGACAACTAATTATAAGTTTGTAACTTTTTATATTTTAAACTTTATCAAATTATTAATAAAGTCAAAAGACTCATTTAGTCTTTTCATTTCTTAATTTTTTTTCAAAAATTTTGTATGATTCAATTAAATAATTTTATTTGCTTTACATAACCATTTATTGAAAATGAAATTTTTAGTTTATAGTAACTATTATAATTCAATAATATTGTATTATAAGTATATTTGATATACATTGTAAATATATAATATAACTATATTATTATAATAGATAGTATATGGTGAGTATATTTGGTATAAATTGTAAGTATATTATTATAATAGATAATATTTTATGAGTATATTTGATATACATTGTAAATATATAATACAACTATCTTATTATAATAGATAGTATATTGTGAGAATATAATGTAAGTATATTATTCTAAGGACCCAGACTTTGAAAAACCATGTTGATGCATTGTACACTGATTTTCAACTCATTTTGAGTGGTTAATGATCACCATGAGTCTCCCTTATGTAGCTATGTTCAAGAGGATTGCATTGGTTAAGTTTTTCTTAAGAACCGTTAGAAGAGTCAACTTTAACTAGTCATATCTCTTATAAAAGGATGAATGGGATGTTCTATGACTTATCAAATTGAATCTCTTTGAGTTAGTTTTTCAAAGCATTTAATTTCACTTGATTCCGAATTTGGATGGAGAAGTTATGCCCATTTTCGTAAAGCCACCAGTGCAGGGATTGTACTTTAAATTTTGGCTAAGGTATGGCACCAAGAGACCCAAACCGGGTTGTGAGCCAGTAAACGGTCCATGTGGAGGTCTCGTCTGACCTCCCACAAGTTGTAATGAAATATATCGTGAAGGTATCATCATAAGGAATGGTTCTAAGTATAAGGTTAACGTTCCGAAACTCGCATCGTTTTGACGAAAGCCCTCACGGCCCGTGTGCTTTGAAACGACTCATGTACTCTTCATTGGGAGCCATCCATCTAAGTTTTGGGCCAAAGGCAGTGACACGGACAACTGCACAGGTTGTGTGACACCACACGGATCGTGTGGTGGCCCATATGGACGTTAGAGTGAAAATTTTCTAAGTATGGATTCACCATCTCATAACTTTGGTAGTGAGATTTTGTTGACCTCACGGACCAGTACATGGTCCGTGTGCCTCTACACTGTCCGTGAGACCTCTTCACGGGACACTTGGCAATATTTTGACTTCCTGTTTATTAATGGTATTCTTGTAAATTTTGTTATTCCTAAGGGTCATTTGTGACTTTCTAACCTATCCTAAACCGCTCAACAAACTTATACTCTTCAATTCTCTTTCATACTCAATTCATACACTTAGAATTTGTTCAAGCTCTCTCTTAAGAACTCCACTCAAGTGGACTAGTGAAGGCTTAGCTTGGGGATTAAGGAGAGGCTCTCTTCTTCATCAATTCTTCTTGTTTCTTCTTAGTTATCTAAATGTAATTGGAATTGATTCATGGTCCCCTTTCAACCATGAATTCCCCAATTTCTACACTTCTCAATTCTTATGAAATTCAAGTTCACTTTGAATTTGGGTCTTCTAAACTACTGTTGATTTAATTAAATTGAAGTATGGGTTGTACTTATTTGATGATTTTAAAGTGATTTGAGTTCAATTATGATGAATTATGTTAAGGTTTTGGAGGTCCAATCACGCATGTCCCTTTAAGCTTTAAATCTATGCATGGGTAATGTTATTTGAGTTTTAATTGTTGATTTAATTATGAATTTCATATGAATTCTTCCTATTATGAGTTTTAACTTATGAATTCTAATTGTCCATACTATTCTCATCATCATTCATGACATTTTCATACATGAGCATTGGGTTAAGCCCAACCTTTATTATGACTATGATTTTGAATAATGTGGATATGAGAAGCTTGTGATAACAAATATGTCTATTATTTGGCTCTATGAGAAACTCCGAGTGTTTACACCAATAGGTATAAGTTTTGATGAGCTACTCCTATCCATGATATTGATATGAAAATTTAATTTGGCTTTTTAGCCCAAATGTGACATGAATTGAAATATGTTTGGCTTTTAAGCCTAAGTGTGCATCGATATGATTTTGAAAAGTCTTATGTCTCCTTTGAAAAACATGTATAAGTATATGTATTACCGTGGGATGTTGACCTAACACCGAATGAGATTGAGGGCATCAGAGTTATCCCCAAGGGTTCTCTCCCTTTCTCTTGAACTATGTGCCAGCGTAGGGCCCCTTTATGGAATGATATGATATGAAATGGAAATCCTTCAGAAAAGACCAGATCATAAGGAAGGTGGCCATCACACCAAAAAGACTGGATCGTAAGGTGTGATGTGATTACCCTTGGCAAGTAGCCAACCCTCATTCTGATGCGGGGGCTTGACATCGAGAGTTCATGTATTAGCTTGCATGGATTGTGATGTCGGTCTCATCCTCGATATGTTATGCAATATAGCATTCAGTCATCATAGATTTTATGACATATTGATATATTATTTATTCTTATATGATTCGTTCCATATATATGTGTCATTTTCATCTAACATTGATTTGCAAGACTACATGTTCTTAGTATTTGCATACCCGCATACCTAGTATATTTAAACATACTAACACATACTCTTGTGACTACATGATCTAACCATGTAGGGACCAGAGACTCTCATCTTCCACCTAATGACGACAAGCTTGTTCGACCAAGATTTGCTTGTGGTGAGTCCTATCATTCAAGGACAAGCCAACTTCTATCTACCTACTATTATTATAATGTTTATTTCTTTACTTTGTGGGTGAGACCGGGACGTGTCTTGGCCCTTGACCTATTCTAGACTAGAGGCATTGTTGGATATCTTGTAGTTTATCATACGAATTATGTAATTTGTATCTTTGAGATGTTATGGTTATGTATTATATATGGATGTTATGATTATGTGTTATGAGATGATATGGAAAGTCCTAAGTCCCATGATATCCCCATAGCTTGAGTCCTCCTTACCCATCCTCAGTTTTATGTGTTATGTACTATGTGAATTCATGTATATCACTATCTCTATGATATCCCCATAGCATGAGTCAAACTTATACACCCTGTAGAACTATGTGTTTAATGTATATTTATGTGCTTCCAAATTGATAATGTTAGAATGTATGCTATGAGGCTTATTTGGGTACTTTCGGGTCCCATTCATCATGTCACTCCTAGGCCCTACTCTCGGCATACAAATATGGTATCGGAGCATTAGGTTTATAAATGATCCTTGAAGTCCAACATAGCGCGTTGAGTAGAGTCTTATTCAGGGGTATGAAGTGCATCATACATATGAGTGGGAGGCTATGTTGACATTTTTAGGAATTGTCTTACTTCTTCGTTTCTTGTGTCATGCTATAGACTATGGGGGAGCCGGTTACTCCTAATGAGCTTCGTGCTACCCTTACTATTCTATCTCAAGCCACGGCCAATCAAGTGAGGCAAGCCAATCCTCCTCCTCAAGTCTAGACTCCGGCTACTAGAGTGAGAGATTTTACTCGGATAAATCCTCTAGAGTTCTATGGTTTAAAAGTTGATGAGGATGTACAAGAAATTATTGATGAACTCTCAAAGTGTTAACTGTTATGAGGATGAATTCTAAGAAGAAAGTTGAGCTACTTGCTTATCAATTGAAGGATATGGCTCAAGTGTGGTATACTCAGTGGTTGATGGAGAGGATTATTGATATTGAAGTTGGCTAGGAAGAGTTCAAAATTGTTTTTCTTGACCGTTTCTTCCCTCTTGAAATTAGGGAGGACAAGATGATAGAGTTTACCAATCTCAGACAAGGTGTCAAGACTGTGAGGGACTATTCCCTCAAGTTTAAAAAGACCTCAAAGAACGCTCCTATGCTAGTGGTTGACCCCATGCAAGAATGCACAAGTTTCTTTCTTGGATCTCTGATTTGGTTGAAAGAGTGTCGTATGTCTATGATTATTTGGGATATAGACATCTCCAATCTCATGACTTATGTAAAACAGATTGAAGGGGAGAATCTTAAAGAAAGGAAGGTGAAGGATGCTAAGAGGGCCTATTATGATGGTGGGTTCTCCAGCTCTATAGGGTGGTGATGAATATGGTCGCTTCTAGCAGGGCCAAGGTTCTAATGCAAGGGTTGCCAATGGTAGATTGCCTCCTCTCAAGGCATAGGTCGGAGGTAGACCAACTCTTCCTATGTGTGACAAGTGTGGGAGGAACCACTCGGATTTATGCTGAAGGGACACTAGTGCTTGTTATGGGTGTGGTGACATGAGCCACAGGATT
Source organism: Solanum aculeatissimum (assembly GCA_038996855.1). Taxonomy (NCBI): domain Eukaryota; kingdom Viridiplantae; phylum Streptophyta; class Magnoliopsida; order Solanales; family Solanaceae; genus Solanum; species Solanum aculeatissimum. The sequence continues at coordinate 21,376 of JBCEWC010002102.1, forward strand.
GCTAATTATCCTAATATTTCCTAGAAGGGTTAGGGTCAAGTGGCTCAAGTTGATCAAGTCCAACCAAGGGTTCCTCAAGGTGGTGCTCCTAGGAACAACAGGTTTTATTCCTTGCATGCTCGACAAGAAGTAGAAGAGGCTCTGAATGTGGTAACTAGTATCTTAAAGTCTTTGATTTTGATGCTTATGTTTTTCTTGATCTAGCTGTAAATATTTCTTTTGTGACTCCTTTGTTGGCTGTTAAGTTTGGTTTGAGTCCTGAAATTTTGAGGAAGCCCTACTCAATTTATACACTTGTAGGAAAATCTATTATTACTCGAAGAGTCTATCGAGGTTGTCCTCTTTCAATCTTGTATAAAATTCTTCCTGGTGATCTTGTAGAGCTTGAGATGTTTGATTTTGATATTATTCTTGGGATGGATTCATTGTTTGCTTCATATGCCACTATTGATTGCAGAACCTGAAAGGTTAAGTTTTAGTTTCCTAATGAGTCGGTACTGGAAAGGGAGGGTAGTTACTTTATTGTTAAGGGTTGTTTGATTTTATATCTCAAGGCCCAAAGGATGGTTTCTAAGGGGTGCATCTGTCATATTGTGAGGGTTAGAGATGTGGAATCTGAGTCACCTACTCTTGAGTCAATTCTGGTGGTTAATGAGTTTCCAGGTGTTTTTCCTGAAGATTTACCTGTTATTCCTTCTGAAAGGGAAGTGGATTTGCACACTAATCTCCTTACAGAAACTCAGCCAATTTCCATTCCTCCTTATTGTATGGCCCTAGCTTAATTGAAGAAGTTGAAGGATCAGTTGAAGGACCTTTTGGAGAAGCATTTTATTAGGCCAAGTATTTCACCTTAGGGTGCTCCTGTGTTATTTGTAAAGAAGAAGAATGGATCGCTTCATATGTATATTGACTATCGACAATTGAATAAAGTGACCATCAAGAATAAATATATGTTTCCAAAGATTGATGACTTATTTGACTAGTTGCAAGGAGCTACTTATTTCTCAAAGATTGACCTCCACTCCGATTGCCATCAGTTAAAGGTTCGGGAGTGTGATATTCCCAAAACTGCTTTCCAAACTGGGATAGGTATTTTGAATTCGTGGTGATGTCATTTAGTTTTACAAATGCTCCAATCGTGTTTATGGATCTTATGAATCAAGTGTTCAAGCATTTTCTCGATAGTTTTGTGGTTGTCGTCGTTAATGATATTATGGTTTATTCCTAAAGTAGGTAGGAGCACATGGATCATTCGAAAGATTGGTTTTTCAAACTTTGAGAGAGAAGCAATTGTTTGTCAAGTTTAGTAAATATGAGTTCTGGATAGGTGAAGTATCTTTCCTTGGTCATGTGGTATCCGATGATGGTATTAAAGTTGATCCAAAAAAGATTGAGGCCATAAAGAATTGGTTGAGACTATGGAGTCCTTCCAATATTCAGAGTTTTCTTGGGTTGGCTAGCTATTATCGAAGGTTTTTTCAGGCAGTTTCATCTATTGATCTCCATTGACTAAGTTCACTCAAAAGAAGTCACAGTTCGTATGGTCAAATGAGTGTGAGAAGAGTTTTCATACTTTGAAGGATCGACTCACATCAGCTCCTATTTTAACTCTATCAAATGGCTTAACTAGATTTGTGGTGTATTACGATGTTTCTAAAATTGGGTTAGGTTTTGTGCTCATGCAACATGGTAAGATGATCGTTTATGTATCGAGGTAATTGAAAGTGCATGAACGGAATTACTCGACCCATGATCTTGAGTTAGTGGTTGTGGTGTCTTCTTTGAAAATTTGGAGACATTATTTACATGGGGTTCATGTTGATGTTTTCACCGACCACAAGAATTTAGATTATGTGTTTACCCAAAGAGATCTTAACTTGAGGCAAAAAAGGTGGTTGGAACTACTTAAGGACTACAATATGAGTGTATTATATCATCTCGAGAAGGATAATGTTGTTGTTGATGCTCTTAGTAGGTTGTCTATGGAAAGGGTGGCCCATCTTGATGAAGGGAAGGAAGAGTTAGTCAAAGATGTTCATCGTTTGGCCAGGTTAGGTGTTAGATTGGCTGACTCCAATAATGGTGGCATTCATGTTCAGAATGGGGAAGAGTCTTCTATGATTATCGATGTCAAGGCAAATAAAGATTTAGATCCTTCTTTAGTTGAGTGGAAGAAGTTGGTTGCCAAAAAAGAGATAGAGGTTTTCTCCTAAGGGGGAGATGGTGTGCTTCAGTATCAAGATCGATTATGTGTTCCCGATGTTGATGGGCTTAGAGCGGTGATATTGAGTGAAGCTCATAATTCTTAGTATTTTATATATTCAGGATCCACCAAAATGTATTAAGATTTCAGGGAAATGTATTGGTGGCATGATATAAAGAAAGACATAGCCAAGTTTGTGTCCGAGTGCCCAAATTATCAACAAGTGAAAGTGGAACATCAAAGGCCCATAGGTTTGGCTCAAGATATTGAGATTCCTACTTGAAAGTTGAAAGATATGAACATTAATTTTATGGTTGGTTTGCCCCATACTAGAAAGAAATTTAATTCTATTTGGGTTGTTATTGATCGGATGACCACGTCAACTCATTTCTTACCGGTTAAGGCTACTTTCAATGCCAAGGATTATGTAAGGTTGTACATCCGGGAGTTGGTTAGATTGCATAGTATGTCTATGTCTATCATATCAGATCATGGTACCCAATTTACTTCTCACTTTTGGAAATCGTTCCAAAGAGGGTTTGGCACTAAGGTGATGATGAGTACCGCTTTTCATCCTCAAATCGATAGACAAGCCGAGCGGATAATTCAAACTTTGGAGGACATGTTAATTTCTTGTGTATTGGAATTCAAGAGAAATTGGAATGACCATCTGCCATTTATCAACTTTTCCTACAACAACAGTTTTCATGATAGCATTGGTATGGCAATGTTTGAAGCTTTATATGGGAGAAGGTGTAGATCCCCAGTGAGATTGTTTGAGTGGGGTAATATGGCTTTTATAGGCCCGCATTCGGTTATTGAAGCCATGGAAAAAGTGAAGTTGATTAGAGAAAGGTTGAAAATGGCCCGAAGTCACCAAAAGCCTTATTCAGATGTTTGGAAAAGGGACCTTGAGTTTTGTGTTAATTATTGGGTATATGTGAAGGTTTCACCCATGAGGGGTATAATTCGTTTTGGTAAGAAAGGCAAGTTAAGTCCTCGATATGTTGACCCATATGACATTGTTGAGAGGATTGGTAATGTGGCTTATAGATTGAATTTGTCTTTGGACATGAGTTCTATCCACCCGGTGTTCCATGTTGAGGAAGTTGGTTGGTGATCCTAGTTCAATTGTACCTTTGGAAGGTGTTGAGGTTGAGGAGAACTTGACTTATGAGGAGGTACCGGTTGAGGTTTTGGATAGACAAGTGAAGCAGCTCCGCAACAAGGATGTGGCTTCGGTTAAAGTGCTTTGGAGAAGTCAACATATGTAGAGTGCTACATGAGAAGCAAAGTCAGACATGATGAGGAAATATCCCTATCTTTTCTAATCTACTCAAGGCTAAGGTACTAGGTTCTTTCTATTCTATGTGGTCCTAATTCTTTAACTCTTGAGTTTCATGACATGACATGCATACATGATATCACTCAAGGTACACCTCTTTTTTAAGGTTAAAGTGGTCGTTGTTAAGTAAATAATCTAACCAAGGTTAGGGTCTAATCTCACAGAGAATATGGTAGACTCTAGAATAGTTCAATTGCAAAGTAGGGTGATTGGACTACTTATCTCTCGAAAATAGGGGGGTTTGTAATTGCAAAATAAACCTAGACTAATGGAAGTTTTATGAAATCAGTAGAAGAGCTAAATAGATGATGTATTCCCCATGATTCTTTAACTCAATATTGCAAGATAATTGTAATTTTCTCTAGTATGTAGATGCAGAACAGTAAGTTAAGTTTACCAAACACTTTGATCCAGTTGTAAGGTAAATATCACCACGGGATTTGATCCATCTCCGTGGTGTGACACTATTAACCCTTACCTATTATCCCAGTACAACCTCCCCTTAATCCAATTTGGTTGATTAGATGAGAAAACATCAATCGAATCCTGGTAATTATTCTCTTTTCCTATTTATTACCTCCTCGATCCAGTAAGTAACACTATGTGAGTTCTAACGTTAGCCACCGTTAAAAAACATTTTAGATGAAAAGAATTAATTAATATATTTATACACACTTTCCAAGAATTACGAATTATTCAGTTTTACTTCGTTAGTTCTTCATGGTTCTCACAATCCTAGTTGTGGATTTAGCTAATCATAATTAGTGTAGATGCAAGAATCTTGATAAGGAACAATAAAATTGAGCACTTACAAAAATGAAGTTAGAAACAAGAAATCCAACTCTTCAATAGAAATCATAAAGTATGAATCAAGAACACAAAGATTGTTTTTCTCTCAATAAAACTGCTAAAAACTATGAACTACTACAAACTTCCTTGAAACTTATAAAAAAAATAACCTGAAAACCTATTTATAATATCTAAAATACAAAATCATATCAAAGTAGGAAAATTGGGTCGACACGCTCTATGGGCAACTTCTATGGGTCGTATAATGTTCTATGAGCCATAGTCGGGGTTTCGTGGACTGTCCTTTGTACTAATGGACCATATTCTATGAGACACATCTATGGGCCATATAAGATTCTACGGCCCGTGGAGGGTTTCATTTGTAACCTTTTCAACAAATCTCTATTTCTGATCCTCCGGGCACGACTTCAATTCTATGACTCATGGATTGCTTTACGGCTCATCTGCACACTCGTAAAATCTTATTTAAAATGTCACCCTTCACTAAAATTTATTACGGACCCACTTCTATGGCCCATGAAATCTTCCATGACTCGTAAATGGTTCCGTGGATCACCAAAAACTACAATTTCAACACACTTTGCCCAAAAATTATGCCAACCTTGTAATCCTACAAACAAATATAAAAACACATCAAATCTACTAACATCGCTTTGAGAACACCCAAAATTTCAAGTTTTATGCATGAAAAGTGTTGTACTTTGACAACACATCAACACCCTCAACTTTAAATTATTACTTGTCCTCAAGTGACAGACTCAATCTACATAAGCAGTATAGTTACACACAGACCTTAGTCTAATGGCATGCATCATATCAAACTCAAGCATAGATTCCCACAACACTTCCAATCACATATCAGATAACTCTCATATAAACCAACACAGATAAATATATTCAATAGTGCAACAATCACAAGAAATATAACCTATGTTGATCAAAAGTCACTGAATTAGTCTAATATTAACAATGGAATGCAAGGGCCCTCACAGAAAGAAGTCCCATCTCTCACTCATGATGATGTTTTTCAGATTCAACACTTGGGACTGCACAACCTTACTCACTCTCGCAAAATATATTCAATACACTGTGAACAATACCATATGTTTGCCCTTATACTCATGACTATGACCTTCGACTAGTTGGACTAGGAGTACTTTAGGACTTGCTAGGCTTGTAACATAGGCTCAGGGGGTTTTGTTGTGATGTTTTTTGAACATAGTGACTAAAGGCCCTCCTTGACACTGTATTTTCTACACTTTTGCCCTACTAACCTTATCACTTTCATCACGTTCTCCCTTTTTATCCAATTTTAGGCTTTGTAGGGTGCCTTACTCTTATTTTTAGCTCATTGCCTGGTATTTCACACTCTTTTGATTTTTAGGACATTGTTTAGGCAATTCTTTATTTTTCTTGCACTTTTTTATATATTTTTTCCCTGTTTCTGTATCACAAGCTTCCCCCTTATCTTTCATGACTTTTCCTTACACCAGCCACCCTCAACTTAGGCTTTTAGCCTGAGTTGAGGTTCACAATATCCATCATTTGAACTAAGACCTTTGTGGGTAGCCACCCTCCACTTAGGTTTTTTGCCTCAGTCAAGGTGCACAATGTTCAAGGAAGGACCAAGGAAAATTTCAAGATTTATCATTCATTAAGGTTAGGTTACTTAGATTTTTACAAAGAAAAGGTACATATCAGGCACAAACATTAGGATCAAGGGATATATTACAAATTTGGTTGGTTATTTAAGCTAAGTGAACTACTAAGAACAATGGCCTAAGATCCTTTCCCAACCAACTAACCTATGGTCTAAATTAGAGTAAATGGTAAGTTCTAAATTGATACATAATATATGAGTTATGCAAATAAGCACACACACACATGGCACTAATTACACTATCAACACAGACTTTCAGATCATATTTTTCATCACAATTCAACCTCACTTATTAGAACAAGCATTGTCAAATAATCAATCATACATGGTTACTATCAAAGTTAACTAAAAATATTTTGGTGTGTATTATTTTCAGGAAAAAACTAACATATTCCATAGACATCAGTACTATATGCCACTAATTCTACTTAAACATCCTAAACATGTCGGTTTAACATAAAATAAATATCCTCAGAGAAAAAGAACACAAGCAAGAAAATTCTTTGATAAATTTACTCAGACTTCACTGAGGCCTATAACTACCCGCACCCCATCAAAAAAGATGTACATTGTCCCCAATACCCACAAAATGTCAAAATAAAGAACAGAGGTCAAAAGAAAATATACTTGGGCGCTTAAGCGCCTCTCTCTTCTTAGGTTGCCTCCCAAGTAGCGCCTAATTTATTATCGCATCACCACTTGGACTACATGGTTACTCAGATTTAATCAAGTGACCATGCCTCTACTGTCTTAATTTCTTCAACATTGCCAAGATATAGTTTGACTTTTGGCCATTCACTTTAAATGTTACGCCATTTCTCTTCTCCAACTCGATTTCTCCATGGTTAAGGACATATGCCACTCTGAATGGCCCCAACTACCTAGATTTGAGTTTCCCAGGGAACAACCTCAATCGAGAATTGTATAGAAATACCAAATATCCTAGTGCAAACTGGCAATTTTTTATGCGACAATCATGTTGTAGCTTCATTTATTGCTTATACAGGGTTGAACTCTCATACGCATTTAAGTGATATTCATCCAGCTCATTTAATTGATTTATCCTTGAAGTCACTACATCACACCATTCCATATTCAACTTTTTGAATGCCCACATCGCCTTATGTTCAAGTTCTATTGGTAGATGACAGGCTTTACCAAATACGAGTTGATAAGAGGACAAACCTACGAGAGTTTTTAATGTAGTCTGGTATGCCCATAATGCATCATCAAGCCTTCATGACGAATCAGTCTAGTTTTCATTCACAGTCTTAGAAAAAAATTGCTTGATCTATTTGACACCTCCATTTGCCCATTTGTGTGAGGATGGTAAGGGGTTGCCACTCTATGTTTTACCCAATATTTATCTAGTAGGGCTTTAAACAATCTATTGCAAAAATGAGAGCCTCTATCGTTGATAATCGCTTGAGGGGTACCAAACCTTAAGAAGATGTTCCTCTTCAGAAATGTTGTAACACTTTTACCTTCATCATTCGAAAGTGCCACTACTTCCACCCACTTTGATACATATTCCATAGCCACCAGAATGTATGTGTTACCATGTGAGTTCATAAATGGACCCATAAAATCTATCCCCCATACATCAAATAATTTGATCACCATAATGGGATTTAGAGGGAGCTCATGTTTGCGAGAAACACTACCTTTTCTCTGGCATCTATCACAAGCTTAGGCGTAATCGTGGGCATCTTAGTGGATGGTTGGCCATTAGTAGCAACACTGTAAGATCTTACATATTGTTTAAACTCCACTATGATGCCCGCTGACTAGGGATGAAGACATGCCTCAATCATGCTTATCATTTCAATCTCAAGAATACAGCAAGGAATAATCCCATCTGCGCATACACGGAACAAGTATGGATCATCCCAAAATAACTTCCTCACATCAGATATAAACTTGTGGCGCTGGTGAGTAGTTAAATCTGGTAGTACAATGTCACTAACCAAAAGTTCAAAAATTTTGCAACCATGGTATCAAGTCATATGATGCTGCTAGCACTTTCTCATCAGGGAAGGAATCATCAATCTCGACTCTATCATTAAACTTTGCCATAGCCTCAACCTTTAATCTCGACAGGTGATCTGCCACTTGATTCTCGATCTCGTTTTTGTCAATCACATCAAAGTCAAACTCTTAAAGAAATAGCACCCATCAAATTAACCTTGGTTTCATGTCATTCTTTTCCATTAAGTACCCCAATGCTGAATGATTAGTGTGTACAGTGACTTTGGCTCCCTAGAGGTAAAACATGAATTTTTCAAACGAAAAGACCACTGCAAGTAGCTCCTGTTCTATAATGGTGTAGTTTTTCTGTAGTGCATTTAGGGCTTTATTAGCATAATAAATGGGATAGAATGTTCTCTCGGTGTTGTCCCAATACAACATCTAGTGCTGCCCCACTTGCATCACATATTATCTCGAAGGGCTTTGACCAGTTTGGAGAACCGGTGATAGGAGTTGAAATTAACTTCTATTTTAGCCCTTCAAATGCTTTTAGGCATACATCATCAAACACAAATTTAGTCTCCTTTTAAAGTAGTTTGCACAGAGGTTGTGAAATCTTTATGAAGTCCTTGATAAAATGCCAATAAAATCCTGCATGGCCCAGAAAGTATCGTACACCTTTGACAGAGATGGGTGGAGGAAGCTTTAAATTACTTCTATTTAGCTTTGTCCAATTCAATGCCTTTGCTAGAGATTTTTTTTCCCTAACATAATGCCTTCTTTTACCATGAAGTAATATTTTTCCCAATGCAAAACCAAATGGCATTATTTGCATCTTTGAAGCACCGCGCACAAATGCTTTAAACAATCTTCAAATGAGTCACCACCACACTGAAATCATCCATGAACACCTCAATAGTTTTCTCTACTATTTTTGAGAAGATGGACATCATACATCTCTGAAATGTTGTTGGTGCATTGCATAATCCAAACGGCATCTTTTTAAATACAAAGGTGCCATATGAGCATATGAATGTTATTTTCTCTTGATCCTCTAGATCAATAGAGATCTATTTATAGCTCGACTAACCTCAAGAAAGAAATACCATCTTTTTCCTTCCAAGTGATCCAACATCTTATCCATGAACAGCATAGGGAAGTGATCCTTATCTGTCGAGGCATTGGGCTTCCTGTAGTCCATAAACACCCTTCCTCCAGTCACTGGTCACATATGGATCAATTTATTATTTAAATTTGGAACCATAGTGATGCCTTCCTTCTTTGGAACATATTACACCGGGCTTATCCATTCACTATTAGTAATTATATAGATTACACCTGCGTCCAACAACTTGATGATTTGTTTGCACACGACCTCCTACATGGGTAGGTTGGGGTGCCTTTTATGTTCAATATTCGGCTTGTAGCCTTTGACTAGTTGAATTTTATGAGTACAAACCCCCGGTGGAATACCAATGATGTCTATGATTGTCCATTCAATAGCCTTTTTGAATTGTTGGATTATAGTGATTAATGCATTCACCAATTTTTTCTTCAGGTCTGCTGCAACGATGACAGGTAGTGTGTTGTTAGCAACCAAAAACACATATCTCAGATGGGATGGAAGGATCTTCAATTCCAACACTAGTGGTTCTTCGATGGATGGTTTTATGGGTGGTGACTCCCAATTTTTAAATTCAAGTTTAAGCTTAGCTTGACGTCTAATGAAACCAGATACTCCCAGGGCTTTTGTTGTCTCCTCTTAGTTTTAGATATCGTCATTTTCAAAGTTCATTAGTACTACCTCCAGAGTGTCGGCGCCCAACCTTTCCTCAATTGGCACCTCTAGTTTCTTCATATTTTCAGCATGGTTTAGATCAATTTGGACCATTCTTAGCTATATTCGTGTGTTAAAATAGAACAAAAGCAAAAGCAAAAAAAATGTAACATGGGAAGAGTAAGGGTTATCCCCCAGAATTACTTTAACTAAACAAGTCTAGCCGTATTCCCTGGCAACGATGCCAAAATACTTGATGTCGCTCAAGTTACACCTCTTTTTTAAGGTTAAAGCGGTCGTTGTCAAGTAAATAACCTAACCAAGGTTAAGGTCGAATCCCACAGGTAATGTGGTAAACTCCAGAATAGTTCATTTTCAAAGTGGGGTGTTAACCTACTTATGTCCTGAATAGGGGGGTTTCAGAAATTACGAAATAAACCTAGACTAATGCAAGTGCTATCAAATCAGTAGAAGAGCTAACTAGGGTGTTGTGTTTCTCATGATTCTCTAACTCAATAATGCTAGATAATTATAATTTTCTCAAGTGTGTAGATGCAAAATAGTAAGTTAATTTTACCAAATACTTTGATCCAGTTGTAAGGTAAATATCACCATGGGATTATCTACGCGGTGTGACACTACTAACTGTTACCTATTTTCCCAGTACAATCTCCCCTTGATCCAGTTTGATTGATTAGATGAGAAAATATCAATCGAATTCTATTAATTATTATATTTTCCTATTCACATCCTTAATCTGGCAAGTAACACTAGGCGTGTTATAATGTTGGCCACCAATATTTTAGATGAAGAGAATTAATTAATACATTCATACCACTTTTCAAGAATTACGAATTAGCCAATTTTACTTCATTAGTTCTTCATGGTTTCCACAACCCTAGTTGTGGATTTACCTAATAATAATTAGTGTAGATGCAAGAATCATCATAAAGAACAACATAATTGAGCAGTTACACAAATGAAGTTAGGAACGACAAATCCAACTCTTCAATAGAAATCACAAAGTACGAATCAAGAATACAAAGATTATTTTTCTCTCTCTAAAACTACTGAAAACCATGAACTACTATGAAATTCCTAGAAACTTATCAAAAAATAACCTAAAAACTTATTTATAATTTTTAAAATACAAAACCAAATCAAATTAGAAAAATTGGGTCGGTACGCTCTACGAGCAACTTCTATTGGGTTGTATAATGCTCCACGACCCATAGTCAAGGCTTTATGGACTGTATTCTATACTACTAGAGCATCTTTTATGAGATACATCTACGAGCCATATAAGATTCTACGACCCGAGGAGGGCTTCGTCTGTAACCTTTTCAGCAAATGTCCAATTTCTGATCCTCAAGGCACGACTTTAATTCTATGACTCATGGATTGCTTTATGGCTCATCTTCACACACGTAGAATCTTATTTGAAATATCACCCTTCACTGGATTTTGTTATGAACCCACTTTCACGGCCTGTGAAATCTTTCACGACCCGTAAAGGGTTCCGTGGATCCCCAAAAACTGCACTTTCAGCATACTTTGCCCAAAAATAATGTTAACCTTGTAATCCTAAAAATAACATAAAAACACATCAAATCTACTAACATCGCTTTGAGAACACACAAAATTCCAAGTTTTAAGCATTAAAAGTGTTATATTTTGATAACAAATCAATACATGTGTACGAAAATGATTTAAAAGATGTTTGACATGAGTTTTGATGATTTTATGATTTTCAAATAATAAGTTTTGTAATGTGTCTTCATGTTTTATGTCTCTTGATTAAGTCAAGCTCTCTGAGCCTTGTTCTAGCCCATTCGAGGACGAATGTTCCCGAGGGGAAGATGATGTAAGGACCTGGACTTTGGAAAACCTTTTCGATACATTATACATTGATTTTGAACTCATTTTTAGTGGTTAGTGATCACCATGAGTCTCCCTTATGTATCCATGGTCAAGAGGATTGAATTGGTTAAGTTGTTTTTAAGAAACGTTGGAAAAGCCAACTTTAACTAGTCATATCTCTTAGCACAGAAAGAATTGAGTGGTCTATGACCTATCAAATTGAATATATTTGATTTATCTTTCCAACGCATCCAGTTTACTTAATTTTGAGTTTGGATGGAGAAGTTATGTCATTTTCGTAAAGTCGTTTGTGCAAGGATTATAATTGAAATTTTTGCTAAGGCAGAGCGCTAAGAGACCCTAAATGGGTCGTGAGCCACTAGACCGTCCATGTGGAAGTATTGTCTGACCTCCCACGAGTCATGGTGAAGTATTTCGTGAAGGTATCATTCTAAGAAATGGTTCTAAGTATAAGGTTAATGTTTCGAAACTCATGTCACTTTGACAGAAGCCCTTACGGCTTGTAGGCTTTGAAATGGATCGTGTACACTTCAGTGGGAGCCAGCCATGCTGAGTTTTAGGCCAAGGGCAGTGACACGGACGACTGAACAGGTGGTGTGATACCACACAAATCGTGTGGTGGCCCGTATGGACATTGGAGTGAAAACTTTCTAAGTATGGATTCACCGTCTCGTAACTTCGTTAGTGAGATTTTTCCCAAGTGTGACCTCATGGATTAGTACACTGTCTGTGTGCCTCTACACGGTCCGTAAGACCTCTTCACAGACCCCTGTCAATATTTTGAATTTCATTTTATTAATGGCATTCTTGTAATTTTGGCTATTCCTAAGGAACATTTGTGACTTTTCAACCTATCCTAAACCTCTCAAAATACTTATACTCTTCAATTCTCTTTCAAACTCAATTCATACACTTAGAATTTATTCAAGCTCTCTCTTAAGAACTCCTCTCAAGTGGACTAGTGAAGGCTTAGCTTGGGGATTAAGGAGAGGTTCTCTTATTCATCAATTCTTCTTGTTTATTCTTGGTTATCTAAGGTATGTGGGTTGATTCATGGTCCCCTTTCAATCATGAAGTCTCCAATTTCTACACTTCTCAATTCTTATAAAATTCAAGCTCACTTTGAATTTGGGTCTTCTAAATTAGTATTGATTTAATTAAATTGAAATATGGGTTGTACTTATTTGATGATTATAAAGTGATTTAAGTTCAATTATGATGAATTACATTAAGGTTTTGAAGGTCCAATTATGCATGTCCCTTTAAGCTTTAAATCTATGCATGGATAGTACTATTTGAGTTTTAATTGTTGATTTAATTATGAATTTCATATGGATTCTTCCTATTATGAGATTTAACTTATGAATTCTAATTGTCCATGTTATTTTCTTCATCATATATGACATTTGCATACATGAGCATTGGTTTCTACGAAGTATTTGATGTGGATTAAGCCTAATCTTGATTATGACTATGATTTTGAATAAATATGGATATAACAAGCTTGTGATCACGAATATGTCTATGATTTGGATCTATGAGAAACTCCGGGTATTTACACCAATATTGATAAGTTTTGAGGAGCTACTCCTGTGCATGGATATTGACATGAAAATTTTATTTGGCTTTTTAGCCAAGTGTGACATTAATTGAAATACATTTGGCTTTTAAGTCGTAGTGTGCATCGATTTGATTTTGAAAAGTCTTATGTCTTCTTTGAAAAGAATATATAAGTATATATATATATATATATTCTCATAGGATGTTGACCTAACATCGAATGAGATTGGGAGCGTCAGGGCTATCCCCAAGGGTCCTCTCCCTTTCTCTTGAACTACGTTCTATTGTAGAGACCCTTTATGAGATCATATGATATGATATGGATATCCTTCCAAAAATATCAGGTCATAAAGAAGGTGTTCATCGCACCAAAAAGACTAGGTCGTAAAGTGTGATGTGGGATACCCTTGGCAAGTAGCCCACCCTCATTCTGATGCGAGGGCTTGACATTTGGAGTTCATGTATTAGCTCGGATGGATTGTGATGTCAGTTACGGTCTCATCCTCAGTATGTCAAGCAATATACCATTCATGCATCATAGATTTTATGACATATTGATATATTACTCATTATTATATGATTCGTTCTATATATACACTTGTCATCTAACATTGATTTGCAAGACTACATGTTCATAGCATTTGTATACCCGCATACTTAGTACAGTCAAACGTACTAATGGATACTCTTTTGCCTACATGATCTAACCATGCAGGGACCAAAGACTATCATCTTCCACCTATTGACGGTTAGCTTGTTCGACCAAGAGTTGCTTATGGTGAGTCCTATCATACAAGGACAAACCAACTTCTATCTGCCTACTATTATTATGATGTTTATTTCTTTACTTTGAGGGTGAGCCCGGGACGTGTCTTGGCCCCTGACCTATTCTAGACTAGAGGCTTTGTTGGACATCTTGTAGTGTATAGTATGAATTATGCTATGTGTATCTTAGAGATGTTATGACTACGTATTATGTATGGATGTTATGATTATGTGTTATGAGATGGTATGGAAAGTCCTAAGTCCCGTGATATCCCCATAGCTTGAGTTTTCCTTACCCGTCCCTAGTTTTATGTGCAATGTGCTATATGAATCTATGTATATCCCTATCCCTGTGATATCCCCATAGCTAGAGTTATACTTATCTGCCTCGTAGAACTATGTGTTTAATGTATATTTATGCGCTTCTGAATTGATGATGTGTGAATGTATGCTATGAGGCTTGTTTGGGGACTCTTGGATTCCCATTCGTCATGTCACTCTTAGGCCCTATTCCTAGGTCGTGACAATTATTATAATAGATAGTATATAGTGAGTATATTTGCTAATATTGTAAGCATATTATTCTATTAGATAGTGTATTGTGAGTATATTTGATATACAATATAAGAATATATAATGTAAGTATATTATTATAAGAGATAGTATATTATGAGTTTATTTAATATACATAACAAAATATAAATATATAATATAACTATATTATTATAATAGATAATATATTGTTTACATAAAGGTCATTATAATTTTCTGCATATTGGTATGGTTCAGATAGCGTTTAAACCTTTAACCCTTAAAGGGTTACCCGAAACATTTTTGGCAGCTCTTAGAGATGCTAGAAATTTGAATTTCAGACAATCTTTGATAGGTTCGATAGAATTCACTGTAGCCTATGGTCCAGTATATTTTAATACGCAACCTAATTTGCAATTATCTTTGTCTGATGTAATATAATTGATGCATTAACTTTAAATGTTAAAACACATGGTTATAATTATGCATCTGGTTCTGAACTAATCTGTCTGTCATAT
>JBCEWC010002103.1:0-36381 GCA_038996855.1 Solanum aculeatissimum
ATACTTAACAAGAGTCGAAAAATTCACTTGCCTCAATTAATCGAATAATCACTCCAAAACTTGAGTCTTTCATAATGTTTCCGGATGGTCAAAATCTATTCAAATACATAATCTACGTAAGAATACGAATCCAATGACACTCATATTGCTATATTTATTTTTCGGTTAAAAAATTGGGTCAAAAAGTCACCCCGAGCCCTCAAATTTGAATCTGAAAATTTCTTTCAAAATATATTTATCCATAATAAAATAAACTTATACGTCAAATTTCAGCTAAAACGGATCGCTATTCGACCCCCAAATCAAGATTTTATTATAAGAACCCTAGGACTATATTTTCATAATCATACACGTTTCTATCCTAAAAATCTATTCATAATATTATAAAAACTTACTAGAAAGGACGAGAATAATTACCTTGACGCTTGGAGATGAAAATCATAATTTTTCTCTCCTTTTTTCCCTTTATTTTTCTTCCCCACGTCTTTTTTTCTTTACTGTTCGTCGATCTCTTTTTTTTTGTGTGCTTGTTTTGAGAAAGTGGGGGCGTTCAACCCCCTTTATACTTTTCTTTTTTTTTTTTTTAATTTTTTTCTTTTATTTTCTTATTTATTTATTTATTTTATATACTAAGAGTGATAAATACTATTAACCCATTTTTAATAAATATGAAATAAATAATATAGGGTATTAACTAAATTATTACTTTAGTCTATTAACTAAATTAATCATCTAAAAATTATTCTTTAACTAAACAACCGTAATTACTAAACAATCTAACATTTTTAATTTAAAATTTACGAAAAGAATGTTTTATGAAAAAGTGTGGACTTATTCTCAAAATGATTTAACGGGTCATTACAATTAGTTAAGAATATATGTTTACTAAGTAATATATTTTCAAAAGTCAACATATATCTTAAATACTTAATTTAATATTATTTATAAACACCCTTATTTTTTTAAATATAAAATTTTAATTTTAGATAATTAAATTTTATTTTTAAAATTTAATACAACTTTGTAATTACACTCATGCAACCAAATAACACAGTTATAATTACACTATAATTACATTGTAGCAAAGAGTAAATCAAAGTAACTATTAGACTGATAATTATTACCCTATAATTACACTAATTTCAATTATCAAGTGATTTTTCAAACAGAACTTAAAAGTGTATATGTAAAAAGTATAGTGAGGTTCCAAAAGATGTGGTGCAATGTATGTGTCAGCTTCTCCCTTAACTAGAAGTGTCGAGTTTGAACCCGAGGAAGGGAAAAATCCTTAATAGGGATTGTTTTCCCTAAAATGGGGCCTTAGGCAAATCGGACTCCAAAATCCTTAATAGGGGGTGCTTCCTCTCAAATAGGATTGCGGAACGAATTCGGATATATCGGACTCTAATGTGGATATTGGACACCGACGGAAAAACCAAAAAAGAAATTGAAAAAAAAAACTTGAAGCAGATACAATGCCACATCATCATCATCCAAAATTTCACAAACCATTTGGCGCTTTGCTTTTCCTCTCCCTGTAACTGCACTACAGCCTCTTGTTCTCCTCCAACTCCATATCTTACCAAAAATGCTGAAAACAGTAGCAGCCATGGGAGTAGCTGGAGGAACCCTTTTCTTTTCTCAAAGTTTTGCCGTCTTCAATTACACTCAGATTCATGCCCAAAATCGACCTTCATTACCTCCTACATTGCCACCACTTGTGCACAAATTGACCAGTTTCAGTAATCAAGATTCAATTTTGACGAAAACCCAGTATCGTCTTCGGCTTAGAGTTGTTGCTAAGGCTGTTGATTCGTCTCAGCCAGCTTCTGCTATAACTTCCTCCGACAAGGCTATTGTTCCCGATGACGAATTTTCACTTGCCAAGGTAATTTTCCTCTGAACCTCCATGAGGTTATGATAAGGTTTACGTATGCTATATCTTCCCCAGACCCGCTACCACTGGGTTTGTTGTTGTTGAAGAGAATTGAAAAGAGATATGCCCATTTGGAGGGGAGTGATTATGGGGTCATTTGCATATTTTCCCAAGTAGCTTTTTTCCGCAGACATAAGTTTATATTTCTGTATCATAATATCCACAAGTTATGCCCGTCGTTCTTAAAGAACTTATGCCTGGATAGGCGTAAGTTCGATTCTAAGGGCAAAATTAAAGACTAGCCCATTTGAAAGGCAATTGGTGCAGTAAAATGATTGTTATGAGTTTAAGTTCAGTATCATGAATGAAGGCCTAAGTGATGCTGATCAGTGTTAGGACAGAGCCAAAAAAGGAATTGATAGGTGGTTCAGTATAGTTTTAAGTAAATAAAAAAACGAGTTTGTTAATTATATACCATATTTTGATGGTTGAGTTATGTAATCTATCAAATGAAAGCCCGTTTAGTCTAGTTTGTAATGCTGCAAACTGTTCCTCAATCCGACCTCTGTAAGGAAAGTTATGACCATTTTACTGGAGTTAGTGTAAACAATATTTACAAAATTGGGTAATTTATTGAGCATTCATATATTCGTCCTAACTTATTTGGAAATCGAGGCATAGTTATTGTTATTATTGTAATTTCTGCAAATCAAATTAATGTATGAGGCTCTTTCTTAGAGTTGTCTTGAAAATAGTTATTGTAACTTTTTATTTTTGTCACAATGATGCTCCTTTAGCACTTTCTATAATGAGATGTTCCAAAATGTTTGATACAGTTGTACTTATTATTTTATAGAACTCTCAGTGATTCAGTATTCAAATATTAAATTTTGTGATGATGTTTTCTCTATCAAACTAGTAATTAGTTTGGTAATAATATTTTATTTCATTACCACTAAATAATCTAGAGTAAAAATGTAAAATTAAAATCTGCCCCAGGGCCTAGCTCAAGTGGCAAAGGGTGGGAGATTTGTGGCTGAGGTCACAAGTTCAAGCCGCGCGCCATGCAAGGCAAAGCCTGATATTTAATTGGAGAAGGGTAGAGGGGTGGGCCCATTATCCACCGAGTTTAGAAGGCTGTGGTTGGTCCAAAGGGCAGGTCACAGATGGATTTCTCGGTTATCAAAAGTAAAATGCAAAATTAAAATCTAAAATTCTATGCAGTCGTACTTGTCATATAAAATGAAATGGAGGGAGTATAATAAGCTCTAAGAAAGCATTATAGAGGAATATGTCAGTGAGTAGGAATAAGTAGTTAAGAGAATTAGTTGCTGAATTGTAGCCTTCAGTTCTGTTACCTGCATCATTTATGATATGCTTATGGCTTTTTTCCTTGCATTAATATAAACTATTTTCTTTGGTTCTTCATTTGTAATTCCTTACTAAATGCACGACGTAGTTGTGTTTTCTGTTTTTAAAACCCATCTGAACATGGACTTTTCTTTGCTTTCCCCATTGATATCATCAAGAAAAATTGATGTCAATTTATTTTGGGTCCTATAGTACTGGAATTCACTTGATCTAGTGAGAAATTTGATTTGATCAAAATCAATAGCTTTATAGGCCATCAATGTTCTCACATTTACTGGTCCTGAAGGAATTATCAATAATGTCCTCTGAACTCGCTCTAATGTGCAGGTTTCTTTTGGTGTTATTGGACTTGGTCTTGGGGTTTCACTTCTCTCGTGAGTAGAATTAATTTATCATGCTTTATACTATTGACTTCCTGTTGTCTAAATTGACAAAGAAATATTTCTAGGGAAGGGAAGGGCATGAATATAAATCTCAATTGTCCTTAGTTCTTGCTTCCTAGTGCTTTTGACATTCACTTACAAAGATTTTAACAGATGTAGTTTCCTTTCTTGCTTTAATATTAATGACACATTGAATGTGACCTTAAGTCTACCTTGACTCTTATATTGTTCATTACACTCTACAGGTATGGTTTTGGGGCATATTTTAACATCCTTCCAGGTTCCGAGTGGTCTGCAATTATGTTGACATATGGTTTCCCACTTGCAATAATTGGCATGGCTCTTAAGGTGATCTTAGCTGTCCTTTTCTTGACTAACTTGCCTGTATGATGTTTATAAGGCGTAGGATCTCAGTAATGAATTATTGGATCCATGTTTCGAAGTCAATTTTCTGTCTATTGTTGTTTAATTCACTGAAGCAAATATTTCTGCTGTCAATGCATGAATATGTGGACACACCTTTAACCTGTCACCTTGATGATCCTGGTGGGGAGATCAGTTTTGTTGGATAACTTACTCTCTTTTACCTTTCAGTATGCAGAGCTCAAACCTGTGCCATGCGTGACGTATGCAGATGCTGAGCAACTAAGGGAAAAGTGTGCTACTCCAGTGCTTAAGCAGGTAGTGTTCTTCTGAAAACCCTTCTGTCACTCTATGCTTTTCTTAAAGCACATTAATGCATACCAAGAAGCTCCAACTTTTTTTTTCAAGGCATATTATTTTAGCATCGTTACTCTGCCAAAAGTTTGTGATACACAGAAGTCAATGATAATAGTTCCTTCTGAAGTTAAATTTCCTCCTTTCCTTTTCCAATAGCCCGAGAATAGTGTTTATTATCATGTAAAATACAATTTATCTAACCTTGGGCTACACCATGGTTTCTTGAAGCCCACCATACTGCTCTTATCCACCTTTTACTCCCCCTAATACAACCCCCTTCCTTTTTCTATTTACCAAAATGCCAAAGTCACACCGGTCCTTTCATATTACTCTATATATAGTGAGTAACTTGTTGCATGTTGCTAGGTCAAGTCAAACTTTTACAATTTCTGATACGATTCTTCTATTGAGATAGAAATGAAGACAAAATGTCATCGTTTCCTAATATTGATGATTGCTTCTAATACTTCTTTTGATAGTACTCCCAGATTTCATTTCAGTTATTTCATATTCAGGAAGAATACAAACTTCAGTTTACTAACTAGTAATAGGATTTTCTTTCTGTAAGGTCAGGAGCGATGTGATAAGATACCGTTATGGGGATGAGCAGCATTTGGATGAAGCGTTGAAGCGTATTTTCCAATTTGGACTGGTAATTTCCCTTATTGTTGTGTTTAGAAACTGATCTTTTTAATATTCAGATTGAATTTGGCTCTCTTTCTCGGAATGGACATTTTGCTTGAGGACTATGAGATAGAGAGAGGTTGTCAATTTCATGGCTGTGGATTTCGGAAAAAAAAAACACAGAAATACTCAAAAGAAAAAAAGTGCACAGGGAGGGATTAGTGAGAAGCAAAACACTGATGAATTTTTTGGTGAAATATAACAAATAATATGATATGTCCCTTTTTAATTACTTGAGTTTTTGGATGAGGTGAGCTTCATAACTCAATGGAAAATAGTACTCCTAGCAAAAAGAAGTCTCAAGTTGACCCCTTAGCCTAGTCTATATCCACAGCCGACGCAACTCCGTACCGACGCCTCACTACTATTTTCATTTTTCAATTAATTAACGGCTAAGCGATTTCATAACCTTAGCTTTCCTTAACCAGCTTGTTTCACCGCTACTCATCATTCTCATGTGCTTCACCTATAGCGGAAAATTATGCACGCACCGTGGGAAGTGTTAAAGATATAATTAAATGTGTTTTGCATTCTAATAACTATTTACATAACTAAGCAATTTTCATCATACGTTAAGCAGTGAACTTTCTTGTGGCTGTTCTTATTTTAGCAAGAACAGATACCTTGTACTGTATATATATTTTTCATTTTTAAGAATCTGCCAAATCCAGAAATTTTGTATGCAGCAGCGTGCTTTCTCCTTCCGAAAGATTCTTTAGCAACTTTTTACCATATGGTGGAAGTGATTGATATGGGTCTCTAAGAAGCCTTCTTGAAATTTTATGCTTAAATTGTTAGCAGGCAAATACACACGCTTGCAAGTTCTTATATTAATAAAACCTAGAGAAAAGATGACACTAGGCTGTGATCAATTTTCAGGGATGTTGTTCGGATGGGTTAACCATCGATTCAAAGCCTGTAAAATGAGTAAATTATGTATCTAGTTTCTCTAGTTTGACGACTCAAATTTTGCTGCATTATCTTCTTCATATTTCTTTCTTCTGGTTCAACGAGTTTTGTCTTCCATATCAGCCTCACAGATTACCAGATTTATGTCCCAATTCTGACAGTGATGTTCTATTAAGTGGAATGGACAAAAATAGCTTTGGCAACAAGAAAAAAATCAGTTAATCTAAAGCTTGTTATACAAAATTTCTGACTGCTCCTCTTCTCTTCTCATTTCAGGGCGGAGGAATACCACGTAGAAATGCTCCAATCTTACAGAGTATTCGAGAAGAAGTATGCTCCTTGAACTTGATTATGTTTCTAATTTTGCTTCCTTTCTGTTAAACTTTGTGTCTGTCCCCTGTTAGACTCCATAATTCTAGATTTTACAAATTATTCCTCCCACCTAAACTATGAAGTCTCCGTGTATCCTACAATTCCACTTTTTGGATCTTGGCAGTTGTATTCAGCTGTATCTTTTAATAATCAAGAAATCCCCAAGGACCAATCTATCCACAGTGTGAAACTCAATGGATAATAGGCCCATCCTTTATATTTTTCCACTTCAATACCGTCCCAGTAGAGGCAGATCTGGCCAACAAAGCTTTAGTAGGTTCCCTTTCTACTAGACCAAGAGCATACTTTGTTATTGGGTTCCTGACATATATTTCTTATATATTTAAGAGATTTCTCAATATAAATACAGGGTCAGCATAAAAAGTTACTGGGTTCGCGGAAACCTATACTTAATTACCTAGATCCGCCCCTGCTGAAGAGCCATCATATAAGCGAAACATCAATAATTGTGTTGCTTGCAAATGCCTTATGCTCATTGAGTATCGTCATTTGTCAAGCTTGTTTTCCTTTTCTTCTGAATTTTAAGTTCAGCTGCTAATTTCATTTGGTAATTTCTATGTTTCAGGTGACTGAGGATGGTAAATACTGCCTAGTGCTGGTCTTTGAGGCAAAAGCTCTGGAGTTATCAGATTTCGAAAAAAGACAGGTAAAACAACATACTATAAACACATCCATCTCATCCATATAGTTTCACAACTTATACTCTAATCGGCTTCAATCTTGATAGGCAAAATTTACGTCTTTCTTTGGACCTGGAATATCCTCCGAAATTGGTTAGTTCTAAAGTTTGATAACAATGTTAACCTTATTTATGTGACTTCGAAATCAGACTTGTTTGGACTAATCTTCAACGTTGTGCCTGCAGTAAAGGGAGAGAATGATCTGTACGAAGTACGGCTAATTTCCAACACAACACTGTAGATTATGAAAAAGTCTTGCAACTCTCAGTATATAGAGAAGGTCCACTGTGCCACATGAATATATTGGTAATTTCTCAGTTTGCACTGTACATTGCTGAACCCATAGGAAAGTATAGAATGATGGAAATTGCATATGGTAGTAAATTGCATGAGACCTGCTATTACTTACTTCTGTACAATTGTAATTTTTGAAGATGTGGTTGATGTAATATTTAGAAATTGCTTACAAGAATGTGCCTACTATACAAGAATTGATGGAAGTTTGTATAAGCTACAAGTTACCAATTTCATTTGGAACAATTAAGTTGGCCTGCATTGTTTGGTCTACTTGGTCATCCAAACCGAGGTATTGATGGTGATTTTCGAATCTCGCAGAACAAAATATGATACGAGGGAACTCACTCTTATACAGTATGGATTAGAGTATGAAGTGTATGTCTTACTTGATATACAAGCCTTTAGTTGACAATTTGATGCATTAGCTTGACGGAAAACTAAGTTTATGCCCTTTTTATTTACATTCATATACCCTCTTACATTTTATGCCCCTCTACTATTAAAATTCGCTCCCTTACTATTAAAATCTGTGCACTGACGTTATGTTGAGGTCATCACCCACCTTATATGATATACCAATAGGGTATATATATATACTGACAGGGTATCATAGAGGGTTAAACTCAGTCCTTTTGATACCGATATGGTATCAATATATCAATAGGGTATCACAAAGAATATATTTTCTACTAATTTAGAATTTAACAAATAATAATTTTTTCTTAATTATTTTATTTATTAAAAAAAGAGCTCAAAATTATATGATACCGATAGGGTATCAATATACTGATGGAGTATCACAAGTATATATTTTCTATTAATTTAGAGTTTTATAAAAAAAAATTATAACTTAAATAATTTTCTAGTCCTACACGATACCGATATGGTATAAATATACCAACGGAGTATCACAACGAATACATTTTCTACTAATTTAGAGTTTAATTATTTTTCTATTTATTTCTTTAAAAAAATATAATCTTATATGACACCAATTGGGTATTAATTTACCGCCAGAGTATCACAGAGGATTGAACTTATTCTATATGATAACGGTATGGTATATATATACCGCCAAAGTATCACAAAGGATCATTTCATAGTATTCGTGTTGATATCATGATGATGTCAACACAACGTCAGGGCGAGATTTAAAAAGGGGAAAGTGAGGTAAGAAGGTAAATAGTTTAAGTCATAAGTCCATTAAGACAAATAGTTTGGATTGGATCCATTAAGGGTAAATAACTTTACATTAGGTTATTTTGTATACTTTTTCCTTAGCTTAATGCCTAAGTCAATGTTCGAGTACCAGGCACTACAACACTAAAGTAACTATACTCGCAGGAAAAGCTCGAATGATTTTGAGCAAGAGGGTACCTGTACCTAAAATTGACACATGGCATTGGCGGACCAACGTGAGCTTATTCATGAGGTTATGCACTTCTTGAATAGGAAATCCCTTGAAGAAAAAGGATGGCCAAGACTGCAACACATTCATCGATATACAACATAACCATTTTAAAAAAATAGTGTCCAGGCCAGTTTGTGCACATCTTTGAATTACTCGAAAATAGAAAGCTCATCAACATATGCAATTGAAACTAGAATCACAAGCCAACAAATCAGTACACAAGAAGAAGCAGTATTCTAACTGTAATTATTAAATGAAGATGCAAATAGCAAGAAGCAGTATTCTAACTGTAATTACTAAGTTTCTCACTGCTGTCCATCACCCGACTCTTGTTTTGAAGCTTCCCTGATCTCATCCCCGGCATCATCCTGGAATCATTTCACAACAGAAAAAACCATAGCATTATCAGATTGACAGTGATCAAAGCAACAATGCACATATTATTTAACATATTAGTATTTCACAAATCAACCTAGTCCATATTCTAGAGGCACACAAAGATCATCGCCTTCCTGACAAAGCTTTTGCTCGTGTGCATGATCAGGAGAAGGAAAGTAATGTATCTGGTTATCATTTCATGAATGAAACTGTTGTGTAATTGGATGTGCAAGAGGGAGTCTTACCGTCGTATCAGAAGTCCAAAGTGTGAGATTGTCTCGGAGAAGCTGCATAATCAATGTACTGTCCTTGTAAGATTCCTCACCCAATGTATCCAGCTCCGCGATGGCATCATCAAAGGCCTGATATCAAACATCACTGTTTATTAAGGTTTCTACACATTGATAGGAGCATCTTCTTGCTTTTGTTTTTCTTTTATTGCACTGTTGCTTTGGCAGAGCTTCAAAACTACATACTACTCACAGATAGGAGGGACGATGGGAATGGGAGAAAACTACACCAAAAAAGTACAGAAAGCCAGACCAGTGTTTTAAACTACAAAAGAACAGAAATTGTCACTCATAAGCTCGAGATAAGAGCATGTGTATAAAAACAGGAGTCGACATGTTTTTTTTTCCCAATCAGGTAAGAGTTAAGACATACTGAAGTTAATTATAGCATGGAAGAAGAAGTTTAATTACAGCTTCAATCACTTTCACCGAAAAGCTAGCACAGTGAAAGTATTACATCTTCAAGAGTTTATTTCAATCAACTGGAAATCATCCTCAATGTGATTTTACAACAATCTGCTTCAACTTTGCTTATCTGAACTCGCAAATTAAAGTGGTACAGGTTGACAGTTGGAAAAAACTAACATCAATGTTCACAAAGTTATACAACAAGCATATTCAACCATGTAAACTTAATTGCACATTTGTTATCTCATGCTGTCTAGAAAAGGTTAAATATCCTTTCCTCGATCTTAGGTTTATATATATCTTTCGTGAGAATGATAACAAAATGTCAGGTTATAATTATCCTCTCCTCCAATCCTCCATTTCTTCTTATACTAGTTGCCATTCCATTCTTTCTGAATAAAAGCCTCGAGTGACAATTACATTGTCGAAAACCAATCAGGTCCCGTCCCATTTATGATTCAAGTATTAAATTATTAAAGAATTCTTTGCACACAACAACAGATTTCTTTAGATATTCACATGCTTGGATAGCTGTACTCCCATTGGTTCTCTATTCATAAAGATTGTTAGAAGATTACACATACATCTTCAAACAAAATCTTGAAAGTCTAGGCTGGTTACTTGATATGAGCCTGATATGTATTTAGTCAAAGACTAAATGAAATATTATAGCTCCAACATGAAAGGTATATCGCCTGAATATGTAAGAGATGACAAATCTTATCTCTATAAATAACAAGACGATGCTCGTTTGTTAGTCTTTTTTTTAAATCGTTATAATGTATATGACTGGACTTTGGATTATCTTTTCCTTTGTTAACTCACACTGGAGAAAAGGATCTAAAGCCAACTGCCTACAAATGTCAGGTATTTCAATATGATTTATTTTTTTTGATAGGTAAATTTCAATGTGATTTCTTGTCTCGTCAATCTTTTTCACAAGAAAGTTTCACCCAACATAGAATGAGGTTTTGGAAAGATATACACCCTCCCAAATCTATGAAGTCGCAGAGTTGTTTTCTCTTTCCACCCTTATTTCAAATATGAAGTGTTACAAATAAAAAAATGTTCATGGAACTAAATAGGCAAGTAGAATCAACAACAACAACCATCTGTTTTCTGCTTCTGTGGGGAGAGCCAATTCTAATGGGAGCACATATGAAATGGAATCTAGAGAGTGGTTTGAAGATGTCCCAACCGCAGTAAACAAGTTATAAACATAACATCTCCACAACTGACGGTACCTCAGAAAATAATTTAGCATGTCATAATTTCTCCTAAAACATAGAAAATGACAAAATCCTAATACCCTTCCTTGAACTTTGTACATGGAGAAGTACTATAACCTCAGGTCACTAACGCCCCCAAGACAACGGGGAAAAATAATCGAGAAGATATGAATCTCCCTCCTTCCAGGTGAACAAAATAACCAATTAAAATTTTTGGTTTTAGAATGCAAAAAGCACTTTGACCTTCAGTCATAAAAGCTCGTGCAACTGATGACATCTTCCAATCAATTAACAACAACAACATACCCAGTGGAATCCCACAAGTAGGGTCTGGGGAGGGTAAAAATGTACGCAGACCTTACCACTACCTCATAGAGGTAAAAAGATTGTTTTCGGGGAACCCTCGTCTCAAAAACCCATAAGCAGAATAAACTAAATACGAAAACAAAGAAAGGAAAGGAAAAACAAGGAAGAACGACTAATAACGAAAACAATGACAGAAGGTAGATACAATAAATTTAACAAATATAAGATGGATAATAACACCACAGGATAATAAAGACCGGACTAAACCTACTAATCTATCCCTACTAGCCTACTACTCTAATACGCACCCTCCACTCTTTGCTATCTAAGGTCATGTCTTCGGTGAAAATATAACCACTTAAAGATTGAATACCAACTTGATTGTCATTGTGATGCACCAATGTTAAAAAGTTAATTTACAACAACAATTACGCCTCAGTCCAAAATCCGAAGCTAAAGTTAATTCCTTTTGACATTTCACATGCAATTTGAATTGAGTAAGGATACCTACTCTTGCGTAGTCTAAGCAAGAATGACCAATCACTTGTAAGATAATAATTTTAATTTAAATAAATCAACAAGCTGAGAAATTTACCTGCTTTGCAAGGTTACAAGCACGATCAGGTGAGTTAAGAATTTCATAATAGAACACTGAAAAGTTAAGCGCAAGTCCCAGTCTGATTGGATGAGTAGGAGCCAGTTCAGCCAATGCAATATCCTATACCACAAGACACAAACAAAAATCGAATCATTGTTATATACATTAACCAGGTGATGCAGTGAACAGGTAACCTTGGATCACCTACCTGAGCAGACTTGTAGGCTAATAAAGTGTTCTCAGCAGCTTCTTTCCTCTCTGCCCCTGTCTTAAACTCAGCCAAGTACCTATGGTAATCACCTTTCATCTTCAAGTAAAACACTTTGGACTCAGCTGTTGAGGCTGATGGTACTAAATGGGACTCGAGAAGGCTCAAAATCCCATCACATATCTTGCTGAGCTCAGCCTCAATTTTGGCTCTATATTCTTTAATGCTGCTAACATGGTCATCATTTCCACGGCTCTCCTCTTTCTGCTCAATTGAAGAGATTATCCTCCATGAGGCCCTTCTTGCACCAATCACGTTCTTGTAAGCCACAGAAAGAAGATTCCTTTCCTCCACAGTCAGCTCTTCAACATCCACCTTTGCAACCTTCTCCATAAACTCAACCATTTCCTCATACCTCTCAGCTTGCTCAGCCAGCTTGGCCATGTACACATTTTCTTCACGTGAATCTGCCATGCTTGTTGTCTTTAAAGTTCCGGTTCAACAAAATACCCTGGGAACTAAAATTGACAGAAATCAGAAAATAATGATTGTATAGCTGGACTCATTTTCGGAACTAACTAATGATCATCCTTTTGGGACACGTTGAAGGCCTTTGAACATAATTTGGATGAGATTTGAGAAAAAGTAGTTATTTGGAAGTTGAAGTTGTGTTTGGACATGAAAGCAAAGTTTATGTTGTAAGTGAAAACTTGAGATAAAGGTTGTGTTATTAACAAGTAAGGTTCACCTCTTTAGAGGACTTGATAGAACTTAATATCGTCTAAGCAGTCTTTTAAATAAAATACCATTATTACTTTTCAAAAACCAAAGAATTTTGGTTTAACTAATAGAGTTTCAAACATTTTAATGTATTCAAAGTTAATTTAAATACTAGATCATAAATCTTATTCCAACAACATATGATAGCAAGATACAAAATTGTTAGTTTCGTCTATGATCAAATGCTAGTTAAGGTAGATGTATGCAGACTTCACATATACCTTAACTAGCTCAAATTTGGCACAAATTATTAGTTTCTTCTAAACTATTAATAGGCTTTAAAACACCTCTAACTTAAATAGAACTTCACACGAATTATTAATTTCGTCCTAAATCATTTATAGACTTAAAAACGCCCCTCAACTTAACAAAATAATTCGTGCCAAGTTCGAAGGTATTTTTACATTATTTACAAATTCCACTAGCAAATTCTCAATCAAACTCAAACCATCTCCGAAAAACAAAAAGTACCACATAAATTAGGCCAAAATATAACGTAAGAAGTGAAAAATGGATTGGACAAAGTACCTGATGATTGATATCTCTGAATCAACAGCTCTTTTGGAAGAAGAAGAAGAAAAATTAAAATTTTTGAAGTGAATTTAAAGGGGCAAAAAAGGGGCTTATTGAAGATTTACGTGTTTCACGGTTTGGTGTGGCTGCCGGTTGGACTCGCGCTGGCTTTCACGGTTTTCTTTTGGGCCTTAAAAACAAAAGCGCGCACTTTTGACCTTTTGGGATTTTGGCCTCAATGTCTTTTTTCTGGATTCGAGTTAATGTGCGATTAATCTTAATGGAGTTTTGTTCTTATGTACACATATGATTATTGTGATGAACGAATAATATTGATTCGTATGATGAGGTTCACGATTTTTTTTTACCGTCTCAACCTTAAAAAGAACACATTTAAGAGGGAGTGAGGGGTATTCAATAAGAGGATTTACGAATTTTATAGTGCTTTGCGTACTTTTGACTCATTGTCAATTATCATTTATTGCAATAGAGTTGTTTTATGGGTAGAGGGGCTAAGTGAAGTTTTTTAAATAGGGAATTGATCGTAAAGTAATCATTTCAATAAATGTTGTTGTAGTTATAGAATTATTGGTTATTGATTTTTCTTTGCAAGCCTTTTTATCCTTGTTGTCTAGCTCTTGCATAGTCCAAGGCTAATTCAATTGTATCAGCCTTGAAGAAATGAAATGAATCAGGCTTTGTAGCAGCCCATGAGGATATTGATTTTGCACCTTCTGACATCACAGGTTCTCTATCATGATTTTCTCTTCAGAAATACTTATTTCATCGATTTTTCTCCTTATTTTTTTTATTATCTTGAACACTAGAATATTGATGCAAAAATAAATTAATTGTGTTTTCTTACACATTCGTGACTTAGAATGCACTCATTGAGACTTTTCGTAGGATGCTTGAGCTAGGATATACCACCAAAAATCAACGTCCAAACAAGTTGTAATGGTTAGGTTCTCTTAATGAACCTGACCTAAAATTTTATTCTATTTTTGATTTTTTTTATAAAAAAATTCCGTCTATTCTTATACGACGATATTTATGATTTTAAAATTAAAAAAATAAATTATTAAAATTATCATATTTCCCCTACCCAAATGTCCGGTATCCGGGTCGGGTTACTCTGTCGGGTCTTGTTTTCTTATCTAGACTATGATGAACACAACACATTGACAGAGCAGCTCTTCTTCAATAGGAGTTTACTCTCTCCTTGTTGATTTTGAAGATAAATTAGCAGTTGAAGATGATGTTATCTGTGCCTACACATGCTAAAGTGAATTGGGTTCCTGGGTTTTCTTCCAAGAATCAATTTTCTTCACCCAAAAATGTCTCCTTTACAAAGCAGCAGTCTTTTTCTCGACATTCTAATGTCTCAGCAATCGAACCCAGAAGAAATTTAGGAGTTTTTGCTACTTCAGCAAGTTTTGTCCAAGAAACATCGACCCATGATTCTGTTTCCTCAGATTCTCTTCAAAAAGAGGTAATTTTCACTCTCTTAACCATCCTCTTAGGTGTTGTTTGGTAGAATGTATAAGAGTAGTACTGAATATGTTGTATTAGTAATCTTGAGGTTAGTTGTGCTGAGATTATTTTGTTTTCTGTCTTTAACCAAACGACACCTTAATGCTTAATTCTTTGCCTTTTTGGTAAGGCTGTTCACAATAGACACTTGTGGTCTGGCGGAAGCTTAATGCATTGGGTTGTCTTTTATAATCTTTACCTTTTTGTTGAATTGTGGGCAGTGAACTATCCTCTTTGATGTTGTTTGGTATAGTGTATAAGAATAGTACTCAATATGAGGTATTAGTAATGTTGAGATTATTTTCTATTCATGGTTTATTTTCTTTCTCTAACAAAATGACACCTTAATGCTTAATTTCTTTACCTTTTTGGTAAGGTTGTTCACAATAGACCCTTGTGTTTTGGCGGGAGCTTAATGCACTGGGCTGCCCTTTGAAATTCTTTACCTATTTGTTGAATTGTGGGAAGTGAACCATCCTCTTAATGTTTAAAGATTTTGCACTCAAGGGTGTGTCCTAACGATCAGTAGAACTAGAATGAAGACTATGGGCGGAACCATGAAACAATCCAGTAGAGGTACACAAGAAAAAACATGTAGTTTCTTCCTATTTGTACTTGTGAGAAGATGTAGGTGTTTGGTGGATTAATTGAAAAAGAAAAGTTGTAAGCTAGGATAAGGGGGCATATTTATTTATGGGAAAAGGGCCAATTTTTGGTTGAACTATTCGGAATAGGATGCCTTTGTTATCTGTTTCAGTTTTGGGTTTGGGTTTGGGTTTGGGTTTGGGGTTTGGGTTTGGGTTTGCCTTTGTTATGACTAGAGGCCCAATTTCATTGGTTCCAAATTTTTGGGGATGATATTGACTTTGCTGTAAGGAATGGAGAATAAAAGTTGGTCTTTTTCCATCGAAGTTGGAACAACCGTTCGCGAGGACAGAATTTTGAGCCACTTTGCTAATGGCAATGACATTTTTGTGCCATAAAACGAAACAGATGACAAAATTGTCCTATTTCAAATAGTTTAAGGGCAAAATTGGTGTTTTATCTATATTTATTTTATTATGTCTGTGAGATTGCAACAGATCTCCATGGTTTTGATTTGTTTTCTTTTCTAATTCTTTTTCTTGGACCAAGTTGATAAATGACGGTTCAAACCAGTGCATTTGTCTGCTGTAATATTTTGCCAGGTGAATGTCTCATTTAGTAGTTTAACCTGTTACAAAGAGTATTTTTATTTATTTTGTTGTGTATGCAACACATCTCCGTGGGTCTGATTCTTTTTCTTGGACCAAATTGATGGCTAGCGGTTCAAACCTATGCGTCTGTCTGGTTTAATGCTATGCTAGGTGAATGTCTCATTTAAAAGTTTAATGGTTAGAGAGGAAATGCTTTGATGTTTTTAGTTATGTCTGGAATATCTTTATTTTGGTGTTTGATTCTCATTTGTTTATTTATTTTTCCCAACAATTTAGTTATATTTGCAACATTTTCATTATGATGTTTGGCTCTTACAATCTGCTGGATGTGCAGAAACTCGGAGTGCTGGTTAAGCCATTGGAGAAACCTAGGCTAGTGTTGAAGTTTATTTGGATGGAGAAGAACATTGGAATTTCACTAGACCAGGTAATTCCTGGTCATGGCACGATTCCATTGAGTCCTTATTATTTTTGGCCTCGAAAAGATGCTTGGGAGGAGCTTAAAGTTATGCTGGAGAGTAAACCCTGGATATCCCAGAAACAGACGATTATTCTTCTTAATCAGGCCACCGATATCATCAATTTGTGGCAACAGAGTGGTGGTGAGTTAGCATAAGTCTTCATAGAACAAGATTTATCATGCTGCCACTGTACGTCGTCATTTTTTGTTTGCTATCATGCCTGTTATGTGGCACATGCTGTTGTAACCTTTTTTCACTCAAAAGGTCGGTCAAGCTTATTCAATTTGTTTGTTTGTTTTGATTTTCCTCTGTTTTTCTTTTTAGTTTTTGGATCATATTGTAAACTATGTATCTTATGATGCTAGCCTTGATCTTCTTCGTGAATATTAACATCTAACAGAACAAAAGAAAATTGTACTGATGGTAGGAATTTGGCTATGTTGAGTATCCCACATCGGTGGAGATAGTCATTTGGTCTTTTTATATAGTTTTGGGCATCTTCCCTTCATGAGTTAGTTTTTTGGGTTGAGCTAGGCCCAAGATCCATTTCTTATCATGATTCCAGAGTTTGGCGCATCCCGATTCATTATTTTTTATGCTGCCCCTTGTCTTAAATCATTCTATGCTTCAGTTCCCCATCCCAATTCATTGCTTCTGATGTTGCTCCTTGTCTTTTATCTTTCTATGCTCTAATTGTCCAGCCCTGGGCATGCCAAGGGCGTTGAGTATCCCACATCAGTGGGGATAGGGTCATTTAGTCTCCTTATATGGTCTTTGGATAAGAGTTAGAACCAAGATCCATTACATCAGTGGGGATAGGGTCATTTGGTCTCCTTATATGGTCTTTGGATAAGAGTTAGAACCAAGATCCATGTCTTATTATCAAGCCGTAAATCGAATCAGCATATGACATGAATCTAGATAAGAACACTTGTTGCCTCTAATCATCAGCCTGAAAAGTAAATTCTCAAAGTGCAACAACATATTCTAGGTTAGCAGAATCACAGCTGTTTGGACATATAATTGTCTCTATTGCTTCTAACATGTTTATCTAGATTTTCAATGATACATTCAGAACTTTTGTCTGTTGATCTCAGTATAGAACATTTAACAGTCAGTTTTCCTGCCAAAGTAATTTCTACCTCTGGTTACCGGGTTTTATATTCACGCAAATGTTTGTCGAAGGAAAGTAAACTTCAATGGCTTGGGTTAGATGTTTATATGAGACAGTAAATACACAAAGTTGAGAGAAAATGGCTCTCCACTGATGGAGAAGGACCTCTTCCCTTTACAGTTTTTGGTGTAAGAAAATTTTTCTCCAGTAAGTGATTCTTCTGCAAATTTGTTTGCAATACTATTGCAAGAACAGTAACTGTATTTTGTAGTTTCTTTTGTTCTTGGCTTTTGCTGTGTTGATATAGTTCTTTCTCAGGAAAAAGGGGAAGTTTTTTTTCTTCTTTTGGGTGGGGTTGGTGGGGGGCAGGGCTTTGTTGCTGATTGTGGTTGGTGAAGATGAGAAGTATTTGTTAACCCAACTTTTCTTTGATAAGGTGATCAATTTCATGATCATATTTAATGAATGTCTTTAACACAAATGTATTATTTGAGCAAAAGTTATTGGATTTAGTGAAATCTGTATTTAGGCGTTGTCTACTGTCACCCTTGCTCTCTCCCTCACTCACCCATCCCATAAGTGAGGTCTAGAAAGGATGGAATACGCACAATCTTTACTTCCATCTTGTGAGAGGCGGAGAACCTATTTTTCCAATCCTTGTCTAATGATAACCAGTTTTTTTAGCCCTGTGGTATCATGTATCACTCCACAACTTTGTCCCAAACATCATGATTTACTATATCCTGCTTGAAATTATAATATAGTCTCACTATTTGTCTTAATATGCATATACTATATGTTTTCTTATATTAATCGCGCTTGCACGTGATCAAAGCGAGAAAAATTAAATATAATTATAAACTTGTAAAAAAAAAAATAATTCACCACAAAAGTAATTTTCATAATTATTTATTTATAAAGATCATATACATAGAGATTCTATCGTTAATTAGAATGATGTTAAATGAGAATTTTTCTTAGTGACGACAGGGCATTTTCTTGATTCGGAAAAAGATTCAAATAAGGAAAAAGTAGAAGTCTATCAAATAAAAAAGAGCTACAAGTTCTTATTTTATCACATTTTTTCATATATTTTAAAAGTTAATATTATAAATATAATTAAAAAATAATTTAAAGAAAAATGGTGAAAAAACAATTTCATCTAAAACATAAAAATTTAGGAGTCTTTCCACAACTACAAATTCTTATTTTATCACTTCTTTTCATATATTTTAAAAGTCAATATTATAAATATAATTAAATAATAGTTTAAAGAAAAATGGTGAAAAAACAATTTCATCTAAAACAGAGTCTTTAACACTTTTAATATAGTATAGCTATAAATATACATAGATAGATTAATGATATTATACATATTTTGTTCATATTTAATGAATTTTTCATATATTGCCTAGCAAATATAATTATTTTTTTAATCTAGTTGCTTGATGCGTTAAAAACATATTTTGTGTCCAGAACATATTATCTGTTATAGTTTTTAACACACATATATAAATTTTAAATGAAAGCTATTGAACTCGATCGAACTCGATCGTTATCAAGATCTATTATTGCCTAGCTAGAAGTACATTCAAGCCATACTTGGTTAGTAAGCAGGGAATACGTTAATATTTTTAGCAAATCTAGGAGACAGTCTCTACTAATGGTGATGGAAATGAGAGTGCCAAATATTAACTAATTCAAAAAATAAATTATCATTCAACAAAGCCTAGTAAATTATAACGGAAAATCTTGGTAGTCCAGACTACTTAAACTGTTACCTTGTCGATGAATGATAAGGTTTGACGATAAGAGCAATTTTGAAACAACTAAAGTTTTATCATTTGAATGTTGCACAGAAAACCTGAAGAGAGGTCTCTGAAAATATTGCCAAACAGTTTAGCTACTTAAAACTATGTTTAACCATCCATTCCAGTAAGTTAGATCACTATGACTGACACTTGAGCAATAATTATAGCACAACATGAGATAAAAGTATAGTACAAAAGTGACTAAAACCCGCCATAATTATTTTGAGAAACTCAATGTTGAGAATCAATAACGGTAGGAACCTTGTGCAGCCATATTCTGGTATGGTGGCGGTGGTGCATGCTGCTGGTGCTGATATGGAGCTTGATGAGGATTAGTGTTCTGGTAAGGACTACCACTAGGGTAGCCACCTTTAGCTGGATAAGCACTTTGTTGAGCAGGATAATTCTGGTGGTAAGCGCCTTGCGGAATATTGCTGCTCTGTCCAACAGGAGACCCGTATCCTTGAAAAGTAGGCCGCCCAGCATTCAAATTCTCAGAGGAACCAGGAAAAACGTTGTGCCCAGCATTCATATGATCTGAAGCACCCCGAATGTCATTAATGAATCCAGGTCCGATAGAACGAGGATCGCGAAATCTTGCACCAGCAAACTGTGGTTCAAACAAAGGATTAGCAATAAGAAGTATATGAAATAGAAATGAACAGTAAAGTTCTGAAAGCAACATCTCAATAAATAATCCATTTCTCATGCTGTAACCAAACCCCCAGTTATTATAAGTAGTAATAATAGCTTCTGGCCTTAGGTTTTTGTGTCTTGATGCCGCTGCTCATATTTTTAAAAGAATAATTCAACACGTAATCAATTTGGAGCCTTTCCAATAAAAAAATTAATGGGGATGCATAGAGTCATTTCTACCTTCAACAATGATGTTGGCTGTGACAATTGCAAAGTAGGAAAAGTCAATTGACTCCTTGGTCAGGATTTTAGGAGTGATGAATAGGGGAGAGCATTGTTTGAATTATCAAAATTTCAATTTTTGTTTGGGAAAATGGTATCCAAAATAACGGGAGAGAACAACTTACTTGGGAATGCCTCTGGGAAGCAAACACAAAGAACTACTGATATGGGATAATCCAGAAGTCAGAGAAGAGGTTAGCTAGATGGAAATCTCAAAATTTGTCATTTGCGGGCAGGCACATATTAATAAATGCAATGCTGGACTCTCTCCCCACTTATGTCATGTCTTTATTTCCCCTACCTGCCTAGGTGCCAAAGAAATTGGATAAACTTAGAAGAGATTTTGCTATGGTTTGGAAACAAAGAAGGGAAGGGGTATTATCTAGTTAACTGGAAAACAGTGCAGCTGCCTAAAAGCGTGGTCTTGGATTTAGGAATCTTAGAATCCACAATGAATGTCTCTTGATGAAATGGTTGTGGAGATATGTGAAAGAAGAACATGCTCTTTGGAGATAAGTTATACATCACAAGTATGGCCAGGACTCCAAATGAGGTCACTATACCATATGGAGTTTCAGCATGGAGAACAATAAGACCCTACTGGACCAAATTAGCAGGAGACATCAAACTTAGAGCAGGAAATAGAGTTAAAATCCTATTCTGGAAAGATGTTTGGGTAAGAGAGGAGGCATTAATGCAATCCTTCACCGAATTATTTTCATTCTGTAGTAATCCTGATATCACTCTAGCTGAGAGCTGGTCTAATGGATGGGATATATCTTTCGGGAGACACTTGAATGATTGGGAAATAGATAGGGTGGCACAATTGTTGCATGCAATCAGTGAGTATCAAGGCCACACAGTCTTATGGAAACACCCTGAAACTCACTTATTGCATGTAACAATTGTGCCACCCTATCTATTTCCCAATCATTCAAGGGTCTCCCAAAAGACATGTCCCATCCATTTGACGAGCTCTCAACTAGAGTGATATCAGAATTACTACAGAAAGAAAATAAGTCACGGAAAGGTTGCATTAATGCCTCCTCTCTTACCCAAACATCTTTCCAGAATAGGATTTTAACTCCATTTCCTATTTATGAGTTTTATGTTTCCTGCTAGTTTGGACCAGAAGGACCTTATTGTTGTCCACGTTGAAACTCCATATGGTATAGTGACCTCATTGGTGCACTATTCGGAGTCCTGGTCATACTTGTTATGCATAACTTCTCTCCAGAGAGCATGTTCTTCCACAAATTTTCACAACCATTTCATCAAGAGACATTCATTGTGGATTCTAAGATTCTTAACTCCAAGACCACCTGAGAGCTTAGGCAGCTGCACTTTTCCAGTCAACTAGATAGTACCCCTTCCCTTCTTTGTTTTCAAACCATAGAAAATCTCTTCTAAGTTTGTCCAATTTCTTTAGCACCTTGGCAGGTAGGGGAAATAGAGACATTACATAAGTGGGGAGAGAGTCCAGCACTGCATCTATTAATGTGTTTGCCCCCAAGTGACAAATATTGAGATTTTCATCTGGCTAACCTCTTCTGTAACTTTTGGATTATCCCATTCCATATCAGTAGTTCTTAGTGTTTGCTTCCCAAAACCAAGTTGTTGGGAATTGCTCAATTCTGCGTCTTAGGATGTTCACTAGTCGGAGCTACTTCCTTGGATAGGGAATAAACTGCTTTTTCTCCAATTGACCCTAAGACTAGAGATAGCTTCCAGGATCACAAGTTTTTGAGAAAGGTAATGTTGTATTCCTCAGCATTAGGGATATGCCGGAGACCTCCAAAAACTGGTTCCAACAAGAGAAAAACAAAACAACAACAAAAAAGCTAATAGATTACACACAGCCTATAAAATCTAAAATTTGTGTAGCTTCTTCTATCTCTTCTTCTTTACACCAAAAATAAAAAGTAGTCGAGCAGTTCCATTTTGACTTTCTCAATTGAATTAGCCTGGTTTCAAAAGCATCTGCTATTTCTTTCTTTCCAGATAGACCACCAAATGCATGATCGTATTATACTTCCAGGATCACAAGTATCACTCTGATATATCTGATCTGATCTTCTTTTACCTCACAAAAGATTACAGTGTCATCAGCATACAACAATTGGCAAATCTCCATATTCACACCTGCCCTACTACTAACTTGAAATCCCCTTATCCATCTGTTTTGGGTAACCGCCCTAAGCATGCTAATCAGCCCCTCCATGACCATTGACAAGTATGAATAGGAAAGGGGGGAGGGGATCACCCTGCCTCAAGCCACTTTCAGATGGAAAAAACCCACAGGCTCTCCATTCACCAGAATAGAGAACTTGACAGTTTTAATACAAAAAACCTATCCATTTTAACCATATATCTCCAAACCCCATCTGTCTTGGGATGTTCAGAAGAAAACCCCAATCTTCATGATCATATGCTTTTCCCGAATCAAGTTTGCACATGATTCCTGCTTCGTCTCCTCTTAATCTTGTGTCCACACATTCACTAGCTATTAAGGCAGCATCTATGATCTGTCTGCCCTTAATAAATGTCATCTGGTGTTTGTTCACCTGCTTGAGCCTTTCAGCTAGCACTTTAGCTATGATTTTGTACATTCCACTGATTAGACTTATTTGGTCTGAAGTCCCTCATTAATGTAGATCCACTTTTCTTAGGAATAAGTGCCACATAAGTGGCATTCATACTTTTTCAAAAAACTTGGAACTCATGGAAGTGTTTCACAGCGTTCAAGATGTTTTCCTTCAAGACACTCCAAAATTCTTTATAGAAGCTCATTGGACAACCAACAGGTCCTGGTGCCTTGTCACTAGCATAGAGCTTGATGCTATGTACGACTTCTTCCTCCTCAAATTTCCTCTGCATCTAGATCTGTTCCTCTAAGCTAATACTTGTGAAGTCTTGTAGGTTTAAATTAGGTCTCCATGTCTCTGTCTCTCTGTAGAGATTCTGATAGTAGTCTTGTATTTTCATCTTGATAGCTTCTGGAGTGATCATGTGTCCCTTCCTCTTCAATTTTGTCAATTGTGTTACATCTCTTATGTGTTATGGCCATTCTGTGGAAGTATTTGGTGTTCTTATCTCCACTTTTCAACCATTGGATTCTAGATCTCTTTCTCCATGCTATCTCCTCATTCTTGATCACCTCTTCAAACTCCATTGCCATATGAACTTTCTGGAGTAGCTAATCATCCATGAGCGCTCTTTGCTCCATGATATTTTCTAATCCAGCAATCTGGTTCAAGATGTCCTCCCTCTTGTGTCTCCAGTTGTTCCAGTTTTCCTTCCCCCATTCTTTTAATTTCCCTTTCAAGAGTCTTAGTTTGGTAGTCAGGATGAATGATGGGCTTCCTGTTACATTGAAAGAGTCCCGCCACTCTTTTACCCTATCTTTGAAACCCTCCACTCCCAACCACCATTTTTCAAACTTAAAATATGGCTTCTTGAAATCCATATCTCCAATCCCAATTTTGGCATCAATGATTGCTTGATGTATAGGTATTGTTCCTCCTACCATGTAGAGTGGAGGGATCTATCTATTCTAGAAGCACTCACGTGACTTTCACTCTTCCAAGTGTAAGACCCTCCAAATATAGGAGGGTCTATAAGCTCCATGATGTTGATCTATTCTGAAAATATCATCATTGCACCATTGATTCTTCAACAGTTGGTTCTCTCCTCTGGATATCTAGGGATATTGAAGTCACCACATACTACCCATGGTCCCCCCAAAAGGCTTCTAATGGCTACCAGTTCCCACCAAATTCCCTCCTTTCCACTCTATCACATTCTACATAAATTGCACTTAGATGACATGTCAGCTCTTGTTCTATGCCCCTCAAATCTGCAAGTAAGCATTTGATCTCCACTGTCTACCAAACCCCCCCCCCCCCCCACACACACACACAAACCCTTTTGTCCCATAATACTACTATTCTCCCACTCCTTCCAATAGCTTCTCAATGGAATTCTCCCAACCATCCGTTGTTCCAGATTTGTTGGTAGAGATTAGAATCATTCCTTGTTAGCTTAGTTTCAACCAATACATGAATATCAGCCCCCCAATGAAGTAACAAACTTCTTACAAATGCTCTTTTGCTCTCCCCATTTAACCCCCAGACATTCCAAGATAAAAATTTTATCTTCATGGTAGACCCTCGTATGAGATTCTCCCTCTTGTTCTTGGCTCCCCTTCTCTGGACTTCATATCAAAAGCTAAGTTCCTAATTTCTTTAGGAATTACTGTTTTGGGATTGTCCTGCTTCTCATTCTCCCTTTAGTTTAGTTCCATTCCTCTCCTTTGATCAATCCTTAATAGCAGTTCATATGTTATGTCCACGCACCCCTCAAAAGCTGCCCCAATTTTTTCTTCCAATTTAATGACCTTTGAATGTAACCACAATGTCGCTTTCTCCTCGCTTCTACCTCACTAATCAACTTGTCCACTTCTAATGGTTATATATTATTGAAGCATATCATCTGCTTTGGGTTACTCTCTTGGATTCCTTTTCCTACCCATTGTTCAATTTCCATGGAGCTACTTCCAACAATGTCTTTTCCCCTCGAACAATTTCTTTTCATGCACTGCATCAATCTTCCTTCTTTTTGCTTTTCCATTATGATTCTAATCGCCATCCTGATTTTGGACTGTACTCTTTGGATGAGTATGGATATTATCTATGAAAGGCTCAGTTGTTTTAAATATTGTGGGCTTTGATGATTTGGACTTAAAATAACGCCCAATATTTTGTCCTTCAGTAATCCTAGACCTGCCTAGGTCTTTAGCCACAATAGTTTTAATTTCACTAGTGCTAGCTGTCTCCAACTGCCCCACTTTTATCCCACGTGTCTTCCAACTCCAACTCCTCAATATCCAACGAATATTTCCCAGCCCTCCTTTTTCCTCTTTCGTACTCTATTTTCTTTTCTTTCAAAGAGCCAAATAGGTTGTCTACCTTCTTCCGGCTCGTCTCTCTCATCTTGATAGTCAAGCTTGTACTCGTTGACCATTTTGTATCTCGCCGAAGCTTCTACCCAAATTGGTAGAGAGAACATTATGCCACCATCGATGACCTCTACGTAACATGGAATTTCCTCAAGAGATCCCTTCACTTTGACACGAGCCCATCTCAAATGGTTCTTAATTAGGGTTTCTTCTTCTGTCTCTAACCAACCATCACACTGATCCCCTATTTTCTTCATAACTTTTTCAACCAAAGTTGAAGTGGGAGACCCAGGGCTCTTTTCAAGAGCCAGTGAAACTTTGTCTGAGACGAGTAAACCCACATGTCAATGTCCATACCAAGGCATTAAGAGTGGTGGGGTGGGAGGGGGGGGTGAAGAGTCCGACATTGCCCCTTTTAAAGGATGGGTGCTCTCTTTAATATTTCTTGAACAATCCTCACCTCTAAAACTAGCTTTTATGGCTGCGTTAAGCTTCAGATTCATTTCTATACAAGAATTTTTTCATACGATGAATTGAATGCATATAACACGCAATGTTTTAAAGAATCAAAACTTGAATATGAAAATACATGTAGTTTTTCTCTAGCATGTCCTGAATTTACTATAACATAAAATAGAGAACACAATTGGATTTATTAGATTCCTGTATTGTGGGAAAAAAGGTGGAGTCAGGAGTAACAATATCGAGCAGTTCACCCATATCACAATGGAGGGAAATAACACTATGTAAGTCTTCTACCTGGTTGGAGTATAATGGACCGAATGAACAAACAAAAGAACTCACTAAATCATCTATTAGTAGCTCTAGGCAAAGAATAATTTACCTCATTAATGTTGTACCCTCCTGTTCCTTTTGCAGAACCAAAAGAATTGTCAAGAAACTTCATCTCTGAGGGACTACTGATACTTGAGTATCTGGAGTTCACAATGATTTTCAGATGAACTGCAATAGAAAAAGCAGTCGAAAAATAACATATTCAGGAATTGGTAGTACCTAGTGGCAATGGGAAGATCTGGATAACTTGGATGGTCATATTCACGAACAGCACCCTACAGAGATACATGGCACTTCTTTAGACCACTGGATCAACTGAAAAAACCAAAGGCAGCAAATGGTTTCTATAACCGAAGAAAGTGTGACAAGTCACTTATGCAACATCCAAGATTCCAAATACATGGTCAAGGGGAAAATACTATCGAGCAGAAATGAGGCATAAGAATATTTAAGAAGTTTCTGTATATGGGAAGGCATGTCTCATGTACAATTCCAGGAAATTCATTTTGAATACAGGATTGGTGCCTCATAACACCACCACATTAAATGAATTAGATGATGCATTCTGCAGGTCATACTGGTAGTGCAAAGTTGCTCGAACTTGGTGCTCCCTTATTGTGAATTATCCTAGTTAAGAGGTTACAACAAACATATCACACTACCCATAACACCAAAAAATAGAAGATCAGAAATAAAGGCATGAATTGGCCTAGGCACCACTGTTATTAGAACAAAAGTCAGTATAAGCTCCAGTAAAAGCAACATTAGCCAGATGATCTTCCCTACCTTCAAATGTTCATATCTTCTGGAGCTACCGGCCCCCATGGCACCTGGACGTTGTGGATCTCCACTTCGGAAATCTTCTAAAGGAACAAATCCAGGAAGTGGCCTAACAGGAATAGGCTCCACTTTACTATTTGCATCCCTAAGGCATCTTTCTCTGAGCCTTGAAGAAATCTCAACCAAGGCATCTTTTGCAACACCGATGCTTCCAGAAATCTGAATAAACAGAACTTCAATTACTTTGATACTGAAATTTCTCACAAAATAATGGAAACAACAGCACTGACATACACTGGAAAATTGAAACCAGGACATATGTGAACCAGAAGTGATTAAGTCTAAACTTGCATACTACAGATTAATCACCTGCACGAGTTCTTCATCTGCAGATGCGCATCTGGGTTTATCGTCCTTAGAAAGAACACGAATGTCCGCCTGTGTCCTCCTTCTCATCTCATTGATAACCTGTCCTCCTTGTCCAAGAATACAGCCAACCTTATTTGAAGGAAAAAGAAGCCTCGTAGTGATAGTTCCTTTGTCAGAAAATTCACTGGTTTTACTTTGAAGAAGAAGAATGGCATCAATAGTTCGTGACCTGGGATCCCATAAAGACTGGACGGAAAACAAAGTCTTAGAGACAAGCTATGAGTATGTTAATATTATGAATTCCTCAATTAGAAACATTACCTCCAAAGAGGAGACACGAATAACTCTTTCATCAGATTCGGGTGCAACATCCTCAACATGTATACCCGCTCCTGTTTCCTGCTGCAGTTGTTTTACATTGAAGCCTCCCTTTCCTATAACACCACCAATTTTTGCAGCTGAACACAAAATTTTCATGGTGAAATCACTTGGAGCTTCACCAGCATTAGGGGGAGGACCATAATCAAAACCTGCACGGCCAAATCCAGAAAGCTGGTTCCTATATCCCCCCACCCCTAACGCAGACGGCATGTCGTTTAAATTAGTTTTACTCTGAGACCACATTGATTTTCCTGGAGGAATCATATTTTCCACAGGAGGACCAGGGGGATGAAAACCTTGAGCACCATGTACCACAGGAATACTCGAGTTAGGTTTGTCTTTGCGTGGATTCTGATGCAACAGAGTTGATACTTCATACAAGGCTTTCCTCACCAAAGCAGGTTTGCCTGATATCTGAAAAAAACTACCAGCATTGAAAATTCTGACATGATATGTCCCAAAAAAAGATACTTAAATTCAACAACAAGACTTCGCAAGAAAATTAACCAAAACTACAGAATTATATTCCCCAATAAAAAATAGTAGTTTGGAACATGATTGTATCCAGATAAAGGCAATTACCACCATAAAACCAAGAGTTTAAACAGAGTTGAAATCGTAAGTACCTCATTATCTATAAGATGTTTCATTTAAAGAAATAGAATGGCTACCCAAAAACAGACAGATAAGGAGGGAGAGAGAGAAACAAAAATCTAGTGTGGCTGCCAATTGCAAAATTTAGAGCACAGACATTAGCTACGTGCACAGAAAATTTCTGCTTGTCAAAGAGGTACATTTTTTTTCAAGTTAAAATAAAAACTAAATGAGGAAACTACAAGTCAGATAAACAATAGCTACTGGACAGCTAATCTAGTGTTCGAGGACCCGAATAGCTAAACAATGGTGGATTATAAAAAACAGTATAGCACTAAGGTATCAGAACTAGTAGAGGCTTGAAGATAATCATAGGGAGAAAGAAAGAGACGTCCATAAAATATCTGATCAATGCAACTGCTGCATGCAGAACGAAGATTAGTACAGATGAACAATTAGTTTAAGTAAACAATACTCTTTCCTTTTCATCCTCTGCACCATCATACTCTCCAAGTAATGAAAGTTCGCGTCAAAACTCACTCACCTTAGAAACAAAAGAGAAACTAAATAATCAGAGCATCCAAAGAAAAGAACATGAAACTTACTTGGACCAATTCATCAGTGGTCATAGCACAAGCTGGCAAATGCTCAGCAGAAAGAACACGGATGCTTGCCCCAGTCTCACTTCGCAATTTCTGAATAACATCGCCTTTTCTTCCTAAAAGGCATCCAACCAAATTGTTCGGAACAAGGAGACGTGTGATTATTACAGTTTCACTCTTATCCTCAGTTTGTACTCCCTGCAAGTCTTCCTCAACAATCCTATTGTGAACTTTTAACAGAGCATCTTGTGCTGCACAATGTGGCTGCATCGAATCATTTTCTTCTTTTATCTCTGGATTATCACTGTTTTTGTCATTATCTTGTCTCCTAGCTAGCTTCGTAGAGGGACTA
The DNA here is from genome assembly GCA_038996855.1 of Solanum aculeatissimum. Taxonomy (NCBI): domain Eukaryota; kingdom Viridiplantae; phylum Streptophyta; class Magnoliopsida; order Solanales; family Solanaceae; genus Solanum; species Solanum aculeatissimum. The sequence goes on from JBCEWC010002103.1 coordinate 29,298, forward strand.
GAGATGATTACTATTCTATCATCAGAACCAGGAACACTGTCAGCAACGGTAATCTTTGCTTGAGTTTCCTCTCTCAAAGCTTTGATTATGCTACCACCCTTTCCAATTACACTACCAACTTTTTTGGATTGACAAAGTATACAATAGGTAGTATCTGAACTTTGAGAATCTTCAGATGACCATTCATGACTCAACTTTGCATTTTTACTGCCTCCCTTCCTCTTGAATTGGGGGTTCGAGCGTTGCTTGAGAAAATTTCTTTTGTATTCATCCATGACTAGATGGATTAAATTATTCTCAACAAAAAGAACCTTCTTATTACCTCGGGCAACTTCTCCTTGCTTTAGCACTTATTCCAACAAGGCTATGACCTGAAAAAGAAAAATATTTAGAAAGAGACAGAGAGGGCAGTGACTACAAACATCAACGAGTTAAAAAAACTTATATAAGGTACAATTGCATCCATTCTTCAAAAAAGGGTATGATTGCCTCCATAATTATTGATAGGGTATGCAAGGAGGAAGACATTTCTGTTAAACATGAGCGTGGCTTAAATTTCAAAAGTCACACCAACAGAAGCAAAACTAACACATAATATCAACATTGCAGAGTGTCTTTAGTTCAGATTAATTTGGAGACCTGTCAGTACATTGTTCTCATGAGTTTATTGCTTTACCAGTCCCCATCTATTTGGTAATTTGCAGTGTATACATTCTTAATAATAATCAGAGATTAATGCACTTCAGGTTAAGTCAATGGTATGAGGTTTGTAATCAGAGGAAACATACCTTGTCAAACTAATAGGCTTCTCCCTTCTTTAAAAAGCAAATAAACAGACAAGTTCCATCAAGTATCAAAAGCATCTATAGCATCCTTCAAAACATAAGAGAAACAAAAAAAAAGATGGATACTGTGAGATTCTGCCATGAGCTACAAAAGCACCTCTATAGACTGTTGATCCCGCACTATTGTCAAAAGGTGAAAACCTAGAAAATGTCAAGACTTTACTCGCAAAAGATATTCTCTTTAACGAAGAAAGATGCAGATGAAGGAACATATTTGTGTGTATATATGGATGTGTGTGTGCATGTACAAACACAGATGCAAATACAATGCAATGATAAGTAATTATAACATAAAAAACTACATGGGCAGAAGAATTGGATAAAAATTATGATCCATTGGAAGAAATAGAAACAGTAATTTAGTGAAATTTATTAATTTGAAGGCTTAATACATGAAATGACACTTCAATCACATCTGCAGAACTGGTCCCCCTACTTTTACTTGTTCCAGTTTAGAGCACATCTACTTGTGAAAATCCCACATAACAAACACCTCTCAAAGAAGGAAGAGGGTCTAAAATAGTGTGTGTTCTCAGTTGTGTTGACGTGGATTCAAACATTATATATAACAAATATTTGTTAGCATAGTGGACACATCATGAATATCTGTACATATATGTGTAATATTAGGAATATCAGAATAGCTATAACCTATAACACAAATATGTAATCTGTATAGAATTGTGTAAATAGCTTTCCATAGTTAGAGATAGGAGATATTCAGGGGTGATTAGAAGATGTTACAACTAGAAATAGCAGATACTCAAGGATAGAAATAGCAGATTTTTATGAATGTAAAATCAAAGTTCTTTCTATTTAATGACAAAACTCTCAATTTGAGAGACATTCTACAAAACTGACATGGTATCAGAGTCATCTCTTGAATGCTTAGTGTCATACATGTGCAGTTCATTCCAAAACAAAACAATGGGAGTTTTGATTCACTTGACTGTTCGTCGATTATCAGTCCTAAATACCTAGGGCTTTTGGTCTTGGTCATCTGCTACGACTTTTGCTTCAAACCTCAAATTGTGCATCTTTAAGTGAACCCTGCATCTATTTTTTGGAACCCCACTAATACATACACATCCACATCTTCTATCAATTGGACTTGCCACCAGAGAGGTTTCCCACGAGAGCCATTTTTGAAACACCATCTCCAATGAGGAGAGAACAATAAGGTCGTCCTCCAAACTCCTCTAAAAGTCCAGAGAAATTCCTACAAAATAAAGATATCTCCGGATACTTCATACCCTCCAAACCACCCATCAGTGCAGCTCCAATGACGATGATAGGAAACACCCAAACAGTGATAATATACATTGTTTCCCCAAAAGCATACAACACCCCAGTTAGTACTATATTAAGGGAACTTAATTTACGTGCATAGTAAAGGTAAGGGGTCTATCTGGAGTCAATTAATGAACTTTGCTCCCTCTACAAAACTGATAAATGAAAACAGATTCTAAATCCTCAAAAGAGATTAAGAGTAGGCCATGTTATTACTTTATTGCAACCAAAATACTAACACCAGTTTGCACATTATTTTAGAATTTTGGTATTATGACAAATGATTCACGACAAATATTATATAAGGTCACAAAAACACAATTTAATTGAATAAGAAAGTCATTTCTTATTGTTTAAAATATTTTATCGGTGTAGTTAGAATTTAGAACAACAACAACATCAGCATATCCAGTGAAATCCCACAAGTGTAGTTATAACTTAGAACGATCTTTTGAAAAATTAATATAGATGTAGTAGTTATTGTAGTTAAGTGATCCCTTCACACTTATTGTAGTTAACTGATTTTAAAAGACCTATTTACAAGTTGGCTAACAGTGAAAAGCTTTTGTGACCAAAATCAAACGAAGGGTATAATCATACTATTTCTAATAATTGAGGGGCAATATTGGTTGTTTTTCCCTTTTTGAAATCAGATCTCTAGGTTCATTTGTTTTAAGTGACATAGCTGCGTCAGTTGGCTGACAAAGAAGACTTTTGGGGATATAAAATCAAACGAAGGGTATAGTTGTCCTATTATCAATAGTTGAGGGGCAATTATGACCTTTGCCCCTTTAATCAATAGCACTTTGTATAAAGCTCAAGAATTGTAAATGAGATTTAATGATTAATTCATCAAATTTATAATTTTCATTTCTAGTCACTAGTATGCTCATTCACCATGATAATTAATATATCAGATTCTCTCTTTGACAGTATGATGGGTCATTTGAAAGGAAAGAAATGTGAAAATTCTTTAAACACCTTCTGGTTGTTGAAAGCTTAATACAATTCCTTTTTACTGATCAAAAAAGTTAATATATATGTTGTCCACCTTGAGATAAATTTCATAGGTGCTAACACTTATGCCATAAAGGATAGAGCCTTGGTGCCAACAATAAAGCACAACTTTTAAATTATAATTGTCATCCTAATTTTTATTTATTTTTTTGATTTACACAACTTTTAAATTTTAATTGTTGTCCTAATTGCACCTTTAAGAACAACATTATCTAGTGAGTTCAGAAAAAATACTAAGCTAGATAGTTCTTCGCTCTACCTTCTAATATCACGAAAAAATAGTTTCCTCTCTAGACAATACTTCGTACTCCTTAAGTTTGATCTCTTGGTACATGCTCTTAATGCTCAAATGTGACCTAAAACTATAAAAAAATACAGTTTTATTAATGTTGACTCTACTTCTCCGCCGATGTTATTTGTATTATCATATCAGACCCACGATACTGAAAAATTATATTCAGCAAAAGAACAATGAACGTGCTTATTACCTCAAGTTAACCATGACACGCCTTAAAATTAGATTCTCTAGATTTCTAACTAAGTAACAACTATATATTATTCTACACAAAAATATTAAGCTAGATACTTCTTCACTCAACCTTCTAGTATCACGGAAAAAATAGTTTCCTATCTAAGCAAAACTTCATGAACTGGTTAAGTTCGATCTCTTGGTACAAAATAAAAGATGGAATCATACACTTAGTGCTCAAATGTAACCAAAACAATAAAAACTACAGATTTATTAATGTTGTTTCTACTTATACGCCGATGTTAATTTGTATTATTATATCACTCACAATATTGAGAAATTATATTCAACGAAAGAACAATGACCATGCTTATTAGCACAAGTTACCCACGTTACGCCTTGAAATTACGATTCTCTAGATTCCTAACAGTGAAGCAACTATTTATAATTCTACACAAAAATAATAAGCTGGATACCTCATCACTAACTTCTAGTATCACGAAAAACAATTTCCTGTCTAAGCAACATTTCATGAACTGGTTAAGTTCGATCTCTTGGTATACAATGAAAGACGGAACCATACTCTTAATGCTCAAATGTAACCTAAAACTATAAAAATTACAACTCTATAAATGTTGTTTCTACTTTTTCACCAACATTATTGTCTTATAATATCAAACTCACAATATTCAACAAAAGAACAATGACTATGCTTATTAGCTCGAGTTAACCATGTTACGCCTTAAAATTACGATTCTCTAGATTTCTAACTGAGAAGCAACTATTTATTATTCTACACAAAAATATTAAGCTAGGTACTTCTTCACTCTAACTTCTAGTATCACAAAAAAATACAGTTTCCTATCTAAGCAAAACTCCATGAACTGGTTAAGTTTGATCTCTTGGTACACAAAGAAAGATGGAAATCATATTTTAGTGCTTAAATGTAACCTAAAACTATTTAAAAAAAATACAGCTTTATTAATTTTTTTTCTACTTCTTCACCAACACTATTGTAGTATCAGATCAAACTCATAATATTCAACAAAAGAACAATGGCTATGCTTATTAGCTCAAATAAACCATGTTACGCCTTAAAATCACGATTCTCTAGATTTCTAACCGAGAAGCAACTATTTATTATTCTACACAAAAATATTAAGCTAGATACTTCTTCACTCTACCTTCTAGTATCACCAAAAAAACAGTTTCCTGTCTAAGCAAAATTTTATGAACTGGTTAAGTTCTATCTCTTGGCAAACAAATAAAAGAGAAACCATATTCTTAGTGCTCAAATGTAACCTAAATCTATTTTTAAAAAAAAAGACAGCTTTATCAATGTTTTTACCACTTCTTCACCAACATTACTGTATAATTATATCAAACTCACGATATTCAACAAAAGAACAATGACTATGCTTATTAATCATAGTTGACTTCATAGGTAACTTGTAAAGTCTTGTTTTGTTGCATAGTCCTCACTGAGGAAGGGCACACAACCTGTGTAGATTGTAAAATGCTTTTCATCATCTTTCGTTGATGAGCTTTTTGCGAATACAAGGTTACCTTTACTAAAAAAAAAGACTGTTTATCAGCTCGAGTTACCCGTGTTACACTTTCTAACTGAGAAGCAACTATTTATTATTCTACACAAAAATATTAAGCTAGATACTTCTAGTATCACGAAAAAATACAGTTGCCTGTTTAAGCAAAACTTCATGAACTGGTTAAGTTCAATTTCTTGGTACACAATGGAAGACGGAAATCACACTCTTAGTGCTAAAATGTAACCTAAAACTATTAAAAATAAAATACACCTTTATTTATGTTGTTTGTACTTCTTCACCAACATGATAGTATTATCATATCAAACTCACGATATTCAACAAAAGAACGATGACTGTGTTTATTAACTCGAGTTAACCATGTTACGCCTTAAAATTACGATTCTCTAGATCTCTAACTGAGAAGCAACCATTTATTATTCTACACAAAAATATTAACCAAGAGACTTCTTCCCTCTAACTTCTAGTATCACAAAAAAATAGAATTTCCTATCTAAGCAAATCTTCATGAACTAGTTAAGTTCGATCTCTTAACAATGAAAGATAGAAATCATACCCTTAGTTCTCAAATGTAACCTAAAGCTAAAAAAAAACACAGCTTTATTAATGTTGTTTCTATTTCTTCACCAACATTATTGTATTACCATATCAAACTCATGATATTCAACAAAAGAACAACAACTATCCTTATTGGCTCGAGTTAACCATTTTACGCCTTAAAACTACGATTCTCTAATTTTCTAACTGAGAAACAACTATTTATTATTCTACACAAAAATACTAAGCTAGATACTTCTCCACTCTAAACTTCTAGTATCACAAAAAAATACAATTTCCTGTCTAAGCAAAACTCCATGAACTGGTTAAGTTTGATCTGTTGGTACACAATGAAAGATGGAAATCATGCTCAAATGTAACCTAAAAATATATGGAAAAAAAAAAACAGCTTTATCAATGTTGTTTCTACTTTTTCACCAACATTATTGTATTATCGTATCGAACTCACGATAATCAACGAAAGAACAATGGCTGTGAGTTAACTGTGTTACGCCTTAAAATTACGATTCTCTAGATTTCTAACAAAGAAGCAACTATTCATTATTCTACGCAAAAATATTAAGCAAGATACTTCTTCACAAAAAGTACAGCTTCCTCTCTAACCAAACTTCATGAACTGGTTAAGTTCGATCTCTTGGTACACATTGAAAGACTGAAATCATACTCTTAGTGCTCGAATGTAACCTAATTACCTAAAACTAAAAATATATACAGCTTTATTAATGTTGTTTCTACTTCTTCACCAACATTATTTTATTATCATATCAGACTCACGATATACAACAAAAGAACAATGACTACCCTTATTAGCTCGGGTTAACCCTGATACGCCTTAAAATCACCGATTTTCCAGATTTCTAACTACACAAGCAATTACTGTTATTCTACACGAAAAAAAAGGGGGGACGGGAACTAGGTTTCCAATGGTGGAAAACGAAAGCGAAGAGCATGAAAGTCAGCTACGTACCGTTTCTGATACACCGGAATGTATGGCCGGAAACGGAGTCGATCAAAGTGGAGCTAGCCTGGGACTGTAGGGCTCGTTTCTCCTCAGTTTTGCTCACCGGCGTTACGAAATTTGGATTTGTTCCCATCTGTCATTTCAGCAGGATTTAAGGAAGGTCGCTTTTGGGCCTGGGCTTCTTTACTAGTTGGGCTTAAAAAAGAGAAACAATTTTTTACATAATTAGAAATACACAACATTTGAAAACTTAATTACAATTATTCCCTACCATTTAAAAAAATTACTAAATTCTCTTTTTCCGCTGATACATAACACAGATTTTCGCTATTTCGCTGATACATAACACAGATTTATAAACTATCAGTTAGTTTCACTG
>JBCEWC010002104.1:0-36371 GCA_038996855.1 Solanum aculeatissimum
TATCTAGCGTTCCCTTAGCGATCTTAGTAGAAAGGCTTACTAGTATTTGCAAGATCGTGAAAGAGTCATGAGCAAATTGACTAGTGCCGCACGGAAGTCTTAGTGGAGTTCTAAGTCCGTGACAAAGTGGTATCAGAGTGAGGTTTGAACTAAGGGAAGCATGGCAAGTGGAGGAGACTTTCGCTACCAACACCGCCAACGTTATGCTGGATGTTGGCAAGAAGTCTTGCAAGGATAAGAAGGTTTCTAAGAGGAATGAGGAATTGCCGATCGAGCCACCAGCAAGCGAGGTTGTGACAACCCATTCACTTTCGGCCGCGGAGTTGAGTGACGATGAACGAGGCGAGGAGCCCGCCAACGTCCCGCTCGACATAGGATGGGTCGCAAGGGTGGATGCTGCCAGACAAGCGGTAGAGTTCTTGGGCAAGCGCTTGAATAAATTAGATGACAAGTTCAAAACCTTGGAGGATTCACCCTTGAGGAGAGTGACGACATCCGCAAGGAGTTGGGCGGATGACAGGCGGCGGAATACGAGCTAAGGGAGACCATCACTTCCTTAGAGTGCCGGCTCATGGAGGTACTAAGCAAGATGGAGACTATGAGTTCTGCCATGGGTGCGAGGGTGAGGGCACTTGAGGAAGGCACGACTGATGGGAGATGCGCGGGGTTTGCTGGAGAAAGGGAGGCCAAGGTCGAGGCTCCCAAGCCACCTGTGTTCAAAGGCGTCCGTGACGCGCAAGAGGTGGAAAATTTCTTGTGGCACTTGGAAAATTATTTCAAGTGTAACAAGGTGCGAAGTGATGAGACGAAGATCAACACAGCCGTGTTGTATCTGACAGAGATGGCCATGTTGTGGTGGAAACATAAAGAGTCGGAGATGGGGAAGGGGTTGTGCACCATTGACACATGGGAGCAGTTCAGGAATGAGTTCAAGACGACCTTCTTCCCGAACAACGTCATCTATGAGGCGAAGCGGAAGTTCATGGAGCTGAGGCAAACGAGCAGCATAAGAGCCTACGTGAAGGAGTTCACTACCCTCACGCTCCAGATCCCCAACCTCACAGATGAGGATATGATGTTCCACTTCATGGATGGCTTGCAAAATTGGGCCAGGACGGAGTTGGAACGCCGACAGGTTAGGACCATCGACGAGGCCATCGCGCAGGCAGAGGCTTTGACAGACTCTCGGCATGACAGGCGAGACCGAGAAGAGGAGTCCAGAGGTAGTCATGACCAAGGTGGGGGAGATGGTGGCAAAGGCAGAGGATGGCAGCCACAACCCAAGCAGCATGGTACCTACAGGCCTGATAACAGGAGGGTCGACCGTCAGAGTAGCGGAGAGGGCAGGGCACAGCCCGAGAAAGAGTTTAAGTGTTACCTATGCGGTGGGCCGCATAGCTATAAGAAGTGCTCCAACCTGAAGAGCCTTGGTGCCATATTGCGAGAACGGAAGGAGCAGAAGAGCAACCTGAAGAGCCTTGGTGCCATATTGCGAGAACGGAAGGAGCAGAAGCAGCAAGAAGAGGCACTTGACTCTGTGGAAGGATCGGGCACAACACGGGTTGGCGTGATTGGGCTATGCGGAGCTGTCACGCAACAACCAAAGAAATTGAAGGAGTACAGTGCACAGTACGTGGACATGACGATCAATGGCCGACCTGCTCATGCCATGGTCGACACAAGCGCCGAAGCCAACATTGTGACTAAGTCTACGGCAACCAAGTTGGGGCTGATGTATACCCCAAGTAATGCGCAACTTAGGACGGTCAATGCGCCGATGACTCCTGTGTGTGGCGTTGCTCAGGGAGTCAATATAGAGTTGGGCGAGTGGCATGGTAAGACCAACTTTCATGTCGCACAGATAGATCTCTTCGACATAATTCTGAGGCAAGAGTTTTTCCAGTAGTGTCACGCAGTGATCGACCCATACCTCCAACGACTTGTGGTCATGGAGCAAGGAGGTTCCTACATGGTGCCCTTAGCAGTATGCCTAAGTCGGAGGGACAGGCTCAACTGTCGGCCTTACAGCTTGTGAGAGGGCCCAAGGAGGGGAAGCCGATGGCATGTTCCACGCCCGCTAGGGGGAAAGTTCGTCGAAGGAGAAGCAGACGAAGGAGGCCAAGCGGGAACAAGAAGAGCCAACCGCAACAATGCGCCTCGGGTGTTGTAAGGGGCAAACTCCAAGGAAGACCACAGAGGGACGGCATGGAGGCATGCGGCAGTCCAAAGGTGGAGACAAGGAGTTCGAGTAGAGCATGGGAATGCCTACTACAACATTGCGCCGAGGACGTCGCAACTTTAGGTGGGGGAGGATGTGATGACCCGCCACTTAATCTTGCAAGAAAGGGGAAGAAGCTAATGTCTTTGGTGGTTTCCGGAAGGCTCTAGATTTGTGTAGGAAGAACTTGTAGTCTTTAGTCTTCTCTAGAGTTTTGTGGAGTATTCTAGAGAGGGGCTAAAGTGTAAATAGTTAGGGACTTGCCTTGTAAATATTATTTATACTTAGGCCCTTAGGGAGTAGTATAAATAGGAGGGCCATTTCATTTGTAAGGCATCCAAAAAACATCCAAGCAAAGCAAGCATTGTAAAAGCTCTCTCTTAAAAGCAATACAAGTCTTCCTTCCAAAAGCTTTCTATAGTCTTCCTTATCTAGCGTTCCCTTAGCGATCTTAGTAGAAAGGCTTACTAGTATTTGCAAGATCGTGAAAGAGTCGTGAGCAAATTGACTAGTGCTGCACGGAAGTCTTAGTAGAGTTCTAAGTCCGTGACACCTTGCTCTAAAAGTCATCTTTGGGATGTCATACTCCCTTACCCTTAGTTGGTGATAATTGGACCAAAAATCAATCTTAGAAAAGTAACTTGCCCCTTGAAATTGATCAAATGAGTCATCGAGTCTTGAATTAAGATACTTGCTCTCAATGGTAACCTTATTCAATTGTCGTTAATCTAAAAACATTTTAAGTGACCCATCTTTCTTTTTTACAAATAATATGAGAGCACCCCATGGTAAAATCATGTAATTTGAATTTTCATGCTCAATTAAGAGGAACAAGATCAATTGAAATCATAATTAGAGGAACCCACATTGGATTTCATGAATCCAAGATGAAATTTGAGAGGAATTGCATGTAAAACCTTAAAATTACCCATTTTAATATCAATTCATGCATAATTCATGCGAAACAATATCAGTTGAATCATAATTGAAAATACCCATAATTAATGTCATGAACCCTAGATCACAATTTAGATGAATTTGATGAAAAATCATGCAATAGAAGTAATTCATATACAATTTGATCATTAATTCATGAAATAAATCATAATTTGTGAAATTCAATAATACATCATAAAATCCAAAATTTTGCTATTCGAAATTTATTGAAAAAGATGAAACTTAGTTGGGTTCCATGGGTGAAATGGATCCATGGATGAATATCCACATATCTGGAATGATAATCTTGAGGAAAGCTTTCTAAGTGATGGGGAAATTGGAAGAATCCAACTTGGTCTTCAATGGAGCCTTGCAAAAACTTCTAGAGAGAATTTCTAAATTTTGGGAGTGGGAATTAGAGAATGAAGAAAATTAGTAGAGAGGAAACCCTAATCCCTCTTAAAATACCCAAAACAATGTAGCATAGGAGCTTGGAGGGTAGAAAAAGTCTAAAATAACCTTCATTAAAGAGAAATTGCGTCGGCGAATATTTCCTCCCAGATCCGCAATGTGGACTTGTTGCAGACTCTACTATCTCAATATATTATACATAATTTTCGTTGATACAAAATCCCCCACTAAGTCCGCGATGGAAACTTGGTTCACCATACTTAATTTTTTTCAATTTGTTTTATTATTTTGGTCCAATCCAAAAGCTAGACTGTACGCAGATCTTACTAGTACCTCAGAGATAAAGAGGTGGTTTTCGAAAAACGCTCATCTCAAAAATCAAACCCCATAAGCAGAAGATACTAGATATGGAAAAAAAAGAAAAGAAAGGAAAAATGAAAAACGACTAAAAATGAAAAGCAAATGAATGAATGAATGATAGTATGTAAATACGATAAAAATAACAAATATCAGGCGAACAATGACAACACAAGATATAAAGCCACGACTAATCCTACTGACCTACTATAGCACAAGGTCAGACATCAACTTACCCTTACTAGCCTATTAGCCTTCTACCCTAGTACGCGACTTCCACACCTTTCTATCTAAGGTCATGTCCTTGGTGAGATGAAGTTTCTTCATATCTTGTCTGATCACCTCCCCCAATACTTCTCCGGTCGACCTCTATCCCTTCGTGTAGCCCCTAAATCCAACCTCTCGTATCTCCTAATAGGAGCATCCGTACTTTTTCTCTGCACATGTCCAAACCATCGCAGTCTCGCTTCTCGCATCTTGTCAGCCACAGGGGCCACCTCTAACTTCTCCCTAATGGTCTTATTCCTAATCTTATCACACCTGGTATGTCCACGTATCCATCTCAACATCCTCATCTCCGCGACTTGTATCTTCTGAACATGTGAGTTTTTGTTAGTCAACACTCCACCCCATATAGCAAAGACGGTCTAACCACCATTCTGTAAAACTTACCCATGACACAAAGCAAGGTGAGTTGACCATCAGTGATTATTGTTTTGAATGAGTGGGTTACCCCAGGCACATGCAACTTTTGATCATTTCTTCACTGTACCTGCAATAGTAGGTACGCATAGTTACAACTCTGACTACAAATCCAATAGTAGGTAAAACTGATTAGATACCATTGACTCTAGTATCTAATAAGGTTTACGACCCACTTTTAGTGATATTTATTTTTTGGAAAAGGGCCTACAATGCCCTCAAAGTATTGGAAATGGTACAAAAATATCCTCCATCCACCTACACGGCCTAAAATACCCTTCACATCCACCTTTGGGGCCTAAAATCCTCTTCTCTTTAACAAAATATTTATTTAATAATTTAAATAATTATTTTATACACTGGCAGCCATTTATTGGTTGAAAATTAATTATTTAAAATTATTTATAAATTAAATTTGATCCACCCCAATTCACCTAAACCCACTCCAAATTAACTAAACCCGCCCCAAATTTTTCCTACCCCGCTCCAAAATAAAGTTTGACATTCCCTAATTCATTTCGTAAAATGGTGCCTTTACCGGCGCCAGAATTGAAAAGGTTAAGGAGGTCGGTAGTGGTGTTGGGTGTTTCCAATGCCCTTATAATTATCTTGGGAACTGTTATTGTTATTGTCGTGAATTCTACATGTGGGCAAAAAGCCTGTGTTGTGTCGGGTTTTGTTATTATGATGGTTTCTTTCATTATGATTGGTGTGATGGTCGGGACTGGTATTGCTCAACGACGTACTGCTTCCAGTATATTAACTTATCAAACCAGTTTTGAAGAAGCACAACAAGAACAAAAACTTTCAAGTTTGGTTTATTTTGGAGCGGGTTAGGGAAAATTTGGAGCGGGTTTGGGTGATTTGGGGTGGGTCAAATTTAATTTATAAATAGTTTTAAATAATTAATTTTTAACCAATAAATGACTGCCTTTTGTATAAAATAATTATTTAAATTATTAAATAAATATTCTGTTAAATTGAAGGATATTTTAGGCCTCAAAGGTGGATGGGAAGGGCATTTTAGGCCCTATACATGGAGGGTATTTTTGTACCATTTCTAGAACTTCGAGGGCATTTTAGGCCCTTTTCCGTTTATTTTTTTATTTTGTACCTTTTCTAGACTAGGTGGCAGAGTCGTGGAAATACTTGTTTCTTCAATATTTTGGACGTTAGCTCCATGGAAGAATATCTTACTGCTGAAATACGGAAGAATTGAAATCTTAGATCAAAACACTATGTATGAATGGTATGAATTGCCTGAACAAGAATTCTTGAACAACAAACAACCATTTCAGATATTCACTGCCACGAGATATATTGGCAGCCGCCGATCATTTGATTGGACTGAAATTTGGAATGGGTGCATTTGATGATATGAATCAGTGATGACACAAATCTTTGAAATTCTAAAATAAAATCCATGGCACAAAACAAGGTGATTTGACCATCAGTGATTATTATTCTCCGAATGAGTGGGTTATTCAAGAAAATTAATGTTATCAGTCTCCAAGAAAAGTACCGAGGATGCAGTCTTGTTTCAAGACGCACAAGGGAAATTACCCACAAAGCTTTGAAATTTGAAAATAAAACCCATATGGCACAGAGCAAGGTGAGGTGACCATCAGTGATTATTACTCTCGGAATGAGTGGGTTATAGAAGGAGATATACTATTACCAGTCTCCAAGAAAGGTAGTGAGGAAGCAGTCCTATTTTAAGAATTAGTTGAAAAGCAATGGGTGCATGACTTTCTGGCCAGTTTGAAGCAAAAGTATGTCCAGGCGAGGGTTCAAGTTCTTGTTCCTTCTCTGGAAGATGCATACTCGTTTGTCTAATAGGAACAGAGCAAATGAGGTTTCGTGCTTTATCAGGCTCCAATCAAGTAAGTCTGGATTAAGTGTCTCTAATGAATAACCAATGTTGATCACTTTCTAATAAATCTGTGATTATTGTGGAAAGCCAAGACATACAAAGGAGACATTCTGGGAACTACATGTCAGACCGGGTGAGTGAATGTTCTTTTCGGTCGAGCTTAGACCCATCTTCCTTCCTTCCATGAAGTTAGAGGCTGTGAGTCTTGCCAACAAGAGGTCGTTGGGAAAACATGTAGGTCAAGCAAGGGATCTGACTAATACTGCAGAAAATGAGGATAGACTCGGGGGAACCCCTTTAGGAAAAACTATCTTTCGGATGGAATTCAACATTTTCGTCGACTCCTAACCAAACTTGACTCATCTAATTGTTTGTAATCAGGTACTGTCTTTATGGCTCACCTTAGTTCTTCGATTGTTGATTCTAGTGTGAATAGACATACAACATGCTCCTCTAAAAACTTCCAAAATTACCCCTCCTAGTTTACAAATTACTTGGGGAGAGATTAACTATCACAACCCAAGCTAGGCCCTAGATGTGATACAGCGATTAGAATCCCAAAGAACCCCAATCAAGCCTCTTAGCATTCATTTAGGTAAGTAAAGACATGTAACAATGCAGAAGTAAAACTAAAGTAGTTTGAAAAGCCTCCAAACATAGATGAGTTACTAGGATAGCCCTAGCTAACTCGATGTCTAAACATAAACTGAAACATAGAAGAAACAAATCTGTGTGAGAACGTAAGCACGTCCTTGATCCATGAGGGCTCACCAACTCTGTTGTCCGGAGAAATAGCAACTAACCATGTGTAGGGGAGGAACATCTGCACCTATATTATAAAATAATGTAGGCAAAGAAGTATGCAGTCAGTACATTGAATGTATTGACTTTGTGAGAATGCAACATGTCATATGCAGATATGCAATTGACAAAAATAAAGAATCAGGATGAGAAATTCATTTATTGCATAATTAAAACATGTTTAGGGTCAATGCATAGAGAGAATCATAATGAAAACCATTAAAGAAGTGTAAGTCGTAAGAAATTATAATCATATGTGGGGTATCAATCTTAACCAACAATAAGAACATGCGAGTTATAACATGGAATTCTGATGCTGCCCCCTAAGTTGCTCGGACCGGGTGCGGGTGTTTGATACGGGTGCGGATCTAGAGGTCGAATTCTTCATAGTCTAATTTTTAAGATTCGGGGATATGGATCCATGTATGGATACGGGTTCGAGGATTCGCCAAAAAAAATCAAAATATCTAAAAATAGAGTGATAAAACCTAAATTATGAGATATTATGTCACATGAAGAGAATCCTAGAAGGAGATTAAAGGAAAAAACTGACATAGAAATTTTTATATAAAAGGTATTTCATTTTCTTCAATTTGATCTTAGCTTTTGTATTGATTACAAAAATCATTAAAATCGTCCAAATTTTTCCCATCGATTTTGGTCAAAGTACCCGAATCGGTTGACCAAGATTTTGGTCAAAGTACTCAAATCGGTTGACCAAATCGAACACGGTTCCCACACCCACACCCACACCATACCCATGTCGTGTCAACTCGGGTGCGGCACCAAAAGTGAAGAGTCCGAGCAACTTAGGTTGTCCCTACACTAGAGAAAGGGGAGACTACTTTTCAAGGTACTATACCTCGTAAATGGGTCATAATATAGGCTATATGTGAATTCACTAGCAAGTCATTAAGACAAAAACCTACGGTGGTATGTAGTTATAGGTCTAGGGTGGCTACTAGAGACTCAACCTCCACCTCTAAGGTTTTTTGGTGCTAAGTCAAATTCCAATGGAATACTTATCATAAAGCTTGACATGTGGAAAGGCAATAATTAACTACCAATCCGTTTCATTAAGGTTTAGTCATATAATAACTCATATCATAATGATTTATGTAATGTGAGAATTATCTTTTCATCGTTACGAATGAAAACCTTTCACCATCTTTCTTTCATGATCCTTCCATATTCATTCATTCTTCCTTAAGAGAGATCATGAAAACATAATTCATCATTTTCTAAACCATGCATTCGATCCTTGAAAAGTCATTATCACAATTCATAATGAAATTTAGGGTAAATGACATACGTTCATAAGAAATCAACTTAAAATCATGTAATTTGAATGAATTCATGCTCAATCAAGTGAGATAATCATTAGTTAAAGATAATTGAAAGAACCCAAAGAAGAATCATAAAACCCCATGTAAAATTTAGAAGAATTTGAAATGAAAATCTTGAAAAACCTTTGGGCTCCATGGGTAAAAAGAACCCATGGATTAATATCCTATTTGAAAAAGGAGTCTTGAATCCTTGGAACCCTAGCTTGATGAGGAAGAGGACCTTGGGAGAGAAAAGCCTTGAGAGTATTTTCTAATTTGGGGTGGGAGTTGAGAGAATGAGAGATTAGGTTGATAGCAACTCCCAAATCTCACTTAAAATAGCCCAAAATGACATAGTATGGGAGTTAAAATGATGGGCAAAGACTAAAATAACCTTGAGAAATAACTGTTGGTAGGTATCATGAGGGCCATTTACGGTCTGTGGTTCCATCTACGAACGAAAGATTCTTGTTCTTGTCCATAGAAACCAACCTAAATTTTCGATCTCGGAATCTAAAATCATGAACACATTCTACGACCTATAAAATGATTTGCGGACCGTCCTGCGTGCCCGTAGAAAATGTCCTGCAACTATGCAACCTTCACCCTTGATCCACGAACCAAACGACGACCTATAGTTTTGTTTATGACTCGTAAACCTCACTATTACAATTGCCCTTGACTTCACAAATTTTTCAAGTGTTTATGATGTTTTACGAATCCATTCTATGGCTCGTAGAACCAATCATGATTCGTGAACTTTGTCCCTCCTGTTGGACCCCAAAAATCAAGTCTCAGTATCTCATCCATGAGGGTCATCTACGACCCGTAAAACATCCTATGAGCTGTAAAACCCTTTCGTATAACATTACTTTTTTCCAATTTTTTTAAGACTTCCAGGCCTCATCCACAATCCCCATCTACCCCATAGATGCAACTACGACTCGTAGATATGGCTCATAGACCCTGCACCAGAACCATTTCTACACTTTCTTTTTGCATTTCGACTGTTCAACTTCTAGGATATAGTTAGAATAGGAATAGGAACAAGAATAATATATACAATCCTACTTAGAATAGGAATAAGAATAGATATAGTATATAGAATCCTACTTGGAAAATGATTATATTGTAGTGTCCTACTTGGAAAAGGAGTTTAATGCAGTGTGTATAAATAGAGTCTCAATGTAATAATATAGAGATGATCCATAATATTCTTCTCCTATATCTCTCACATATTATCAAAGTTTTTACGATTTTGGTAGAAAATCAAAAAAACCTTTCCCTGTCGCGGCTTGTCTGGCACACATATGCCGCCTGTCTGGCCATTGGTTATGTTAACAAAAGTAGGACCAATGATAGATGCTTAAGCCCTATATTCAGGGGAAAAAATTTAGTCAAAGAGGTCACCGTGCGTCAATTTTCAGTGACTCTTTCTATGGTTGTTTTATGTCAATGCTATGTTCGTCAGTGTTTGTGTAGCATTGTGCCATCTTTTTAGTGACTACTTTTTCATATTTAATTTGTGTAGCAACTTGCGATCTTTTTCTGGTGACTATTTTTTCATATTTAATTTATGTAGCACCGTGCAATCTTTTAGGTGACTACTTTCTCATATCTGATTTGGCATAGCATTGTGCATCTCTATGGACTACTTCACTTATATAATTTGTGTAGTACCGTGGATCTTTCATAATTACTTTCTCATATCTGAGGTGCATTGCATCGTGTGTCTTTTCGTTGACCTCTCAGATTTGATTTGCATAGTTCCATGTTTCTTTTCAATGACTCCTCAAATCTAATTTGCATAGGTCCTGCCATCATTCCAACCTTACCCATATAATTCTCTTTCTTTGTAGGGTCGTGCCATCATTTTGACCCTACCCATATAATTTTATTTCTCAAAGTATAATCACTTTTAACCATCAAATCTAGTAATCTGGCTTATGAGGATGTTTTGGTTAGTTTTATGGTGACTTGTTTAAGCTCTATTAGATTTAGAGCACTTTCCAGTGAACATTGCATTGTTTCCGGCAAATTTGAGTTTTTGTGTAGTGTTTTCTTGATGTTTCAGATTTAGCGGTGCCGAAAAAAGGGAGAAGAAGAAGATATACTCAAATATTTGGGTTGGATTACAATGATATTTTCTTTCTCGTGGCTAAAATTGCATATGCCTTTTTCTATCTGTGGTTATGGTTCTCTATTGGCCTTTTAATTTATTGGACATTAAGAATTTTTTTCTCTACATCGAGGAAGAAGCCTTTATGGAGCAACCACCTAGTTTTGTTGTTTAGGGGGAGTTTGGTAGCCTTATATGTCAATTTTGTAAGTTACTTTGTGGTCTAAAACAATCTTGTCATGCTTGATTAGGAAGTTCAACACTAATACTACAACAACATAGCCAGTGAAATCCCACAAGTGGGGTTTGGAGATGGTGTAGTGTACGTAGACCTTATCATTACCTCATAGAGATAGAGAGGTTATTTTCGGAGGACCCTCGACTCAAATATAACAGGCCAAAAGAAGAAAAAGACTCCCTCCGTCCTATTTTTTGTTGTACCCTTTGACTTGGCATGATGTTTAAGAAAAAAAGGAAGACTTTTGAAACTTGTGGTCTAAAACAATTCTCAGATATTTGTGTGGTTGAGAATTATCTCATTAAGGGTAAAAAGGGAACTTTAAAGTTAAATTGTTTCCTATCAGTGATGTGACCTTTTTGTGATGGACAAAAAAAGAAAGGGCGCCACGTAAAATGGGACAGAGGGAGTAATAGATATAGAATATTGACTAAAATAAAGAGCAATGACAATTTTACAACTTAAAAAAGGTAGCAAAATAAATGACGGGCAGTAACAACATAATATATAAAGACATGACTAATCCTACTAACCTACTACATCATAAGCCAAGACGACATCCTACTCCTATTAACCTATTAACCTTCTATCCTAATGTGTGACATCCATTCCTTTCTAATTCAACACTCAAGTCTATTAGCACTCTAATTCAAAATTTTATTACTCTAAATTTTGTTGACATTATGCATCTAATTGAACACACTAGCCTATTTCATGAGAAGACCAAACACGTTGAGATTGATTGACATTATGCATCACATCTAGTATTTTATGAGAAGACTAAACACATTGAGTTGACGGTCAATTTTGTGAAGTTGAGTGATCAACTTGCAAATATCTCACCAAGCTCTTCATCGGTTCTCTTATTAATTACATTTAAAACAAGCTAGGTACATATGACTTGTATGCACCAACTTGAGGGGGAGTATTGAAATAGGAATATGAACAAGAATAATATATATAATCTTACTTAGAATAGGATTGTATTGTACTGTCCTAGTTGGAAAAGGAGTCTAATGTAGTGTCTATAAATTAGATTTCAATGTAATAATATAGAGACAATTCAATAATATTCTTCTCCTATATTTTGATATGATCCAATTGTATTAGATGATAATTCGGGGGTGTAATTGCAATTCCTAATTCAATTCTAGTTAGTTGGAATCTGTTAGGAATAGCTGGATCCCAAAAATAGTTATAACAACCGGTAACTACTTTTCCCACCTATTCTGATAGCTTTAAAGTTGAGTAGTAACCCTCTTGTAATGAAGAAGGAGTTTCTCAAAGTTGAATACAATTCTCTCCCTCTTTCTCTGAATATTGTGTAGCTCATTTTGAGTTGTGAGTGCTTCTGTTCAAGAGTAGTTCAGTTTGCTTACTCTTTAGGAACACTTAGTTGTTTAGATTTGATCTCTTCATTTTTGTGATCTTATCAGTGGTATCAGAGCTTTGCGATTCTCGGAAGTGGTGCTAGTTATGGGTGATCATAATACGAGGATGCATGAGCTACGTAAGGAGGTGGACAATCTTAAAAGTTCCACGGACACTATCGTCCATTCTGTTGCAGATCTTCAACAATCTATGGATGCTAAGGTGTCCCAAGCCATGGATGAGATTAAGAGAATGTTGCTGACTAATTTGTCCACTATTGGTGAGCTAAATTCCTCTGAAGGTCTTAACAGGGCAGCTGTTCCAGATAGAACTGAAGGCTACCTAGTTACCTACTCGGGGATATCATGTGGAATTCCCAAAATTCGATGGTTATATAAGTGTGAGCAATTCTTTGATGTAGATGAAACTCCAAAAGTTCTAAGGTGAAATTGGCTTCTTGTCTAATGGAAGGAAGGGCTTTGCAGTGGCATCAAGCGTATATGAAGCATAAAACATCAAGGGAATGGCCTAGGTGGATTGAGTATGTAGGTTGTTTATATGCTCGATTTGGATCTGAGCTATTTGATGATCCCATGGGTGATCTCAAGGACCTGCGTCAGGTATCTTCTGTCCAGAATTATGTAGATCTCTTTGAGGAATCACTTACTCGAGTAGAACTCTCAGAGGAGTATGTAGTGAGCTGCTTTGTGAGGGGCTTGAAACTTGAGATAGGGAGATAGGGTTAACTGTTAAGATGTTGGGGCCCAGAACATTAGCCAAAGCCATAGGATTGGCAAGAATTCAAGAACAAACTTTGGTAGTCCAGAAACAAGTTCATTTCCAAGAACCTGTTTTGGCTACCCCCAAGACTGTCCCTAGATTTACTCCAATTCTTCAGAATAATAACTAACCCTATCACCAAAGTGTGGCACTTTCTAAGTCTTCTGGGAACCCTAGTGGTAATGCTAAGCCAGTTTTTAAAAACCCCAGGTTGTTACTGAGATGGCAGAAAGAAGAATTAAGGGACTTTGTTTTAATTACGATGAAAGGTATTCAACTGGGCATGTTTGCAAGAATAAGAGGCAATTATTTTCTTTAGAAGTGGAGGATAGTGTAGATTCAGGGGAAACTGTGGAAGATGTCATGGTGGATCCTGGAGAGTTATTAGCCATGATGGCTCAAGGGTTAGAGACAGATTCTGCAGGGTCTATTTTGCCCCATGTGATATGCATGCTATGACTGGAATTCATGACTTCAGGACCATGAGGGTGACAGACTGACAGTATCCGTTCGAGGGAAGGCTATCCAAGTGTTAATAGACACAGGGAGTACTCACAACTTTTTAGACATCAATACAGCCAAAAGGTTGGGATGTGTTATGACTTCTATTGCTCCTTTTAATGTATCCATAGCTGATGGTAACAAAGTTCAAAGTCACTACACTTGTAAGAAAGTAGAGTGGAAAATGCAAGGGGTTCCATTTCTTTCTGACATGCTGGTAGTGCCTATTGGAGGGTGCAACATGGTCCTTGGAATTCAGTGGCTGATTACATTGGGAGATATCATGTGGAATTTTAGAAAACTGAAGATGGAGTTTAGTATTAAGGGACTGAAAATCTCACTTATAGGTGCTCAACCACTTGCAGTGAGAATGGTTCCAGTTGGCCAAATGGATACACTCTTGGCTAAACCTGCTGAGTTATGTATGATTTCAGTAGGAATAGTATTGGAAGGGGATCAGAAGGAAGGTATCAGTCTATGGTTCACAACAATAGGAATTAACTAAGTTGTTGGATAAGTATACAGATTTATTTGAAACCCGTACAAAATTACCCCCTTCCAGAGATCATGATCACAAAATTACCCTACAAGAAGGTACTTCCCCAATCAATATCAGGCCTCACAGGTACCCCAATGTGCAAAAGGATAAGATTGAGAAGAAGGTGGAGGAACTGCTGAGCAGTGGAGTGATAAGAGACAACACTAGTCCCTATTCTTCACCCATTGTGATGGTGAAAAAGAAGGATGGATCATGGAGAATGTGTGTAGATTATAGGGAACTAAACAACTTGACGGTAAAAGACAAGTTCCCTATTCCTGTAATTGAAGAACGGTTGGATGAACTACATGACACTAGATACTTGTCTAAGCTACTTGAGGTCTGGCTACCATCAGATTTGTATGTTTGAGCCGGACATTCCTAAAACTGCTTTTAGAACACATCATAGTCACTATGAATTCTTAGTAATGCCATTTGGCCTCACAAATTCCCTATCCACCTTCCAAAGCTTAATGAATAAAATTTTCCTTCCTCACCTAAGAAAATTAATCCTTGTCTTCTTCGATGACATTCTCATATACAGTTCCAGCTGGCTTGATCATATATCCCACCTAGAAAAAGCTTTTAGAATACTCAGGGAGGCTGTTCTATTTGTGAAGAGGAGTAAATGTGAGTTTGGTGTCACCCAAGTTGATTATTTGGGACATGTAGTATCTGCAGGGGAGGTGTCAATGGACAAACTCAAGATTGAGGCTATATTGGATTGGCCACAACTTAGGACCATCAAAGCACTCAGAGGATTTCTCAAACTAATAGGGTTGTGAGAAATGTTGAAGAACAATATTATTGACTTATGTATATACAATACTACATAAAAACCCTATTTATAGACACTACAATCTAATCTAAGTCCAACTAGGAAAAACATACTATTCCTATTTCAATTCTAAATAGGACTATATATTCCTATTCTAACACTCCCCCTCAAGCTGGTGCATACAAATCATAAACAACTAGCTTTGTTACAAATATGATTAATATGAGGACCAGTGAGGGACTTGGTGAACATATCTGTAAGCTGATCACTTGACTTCACAAACTTTGTAACAATATCTCTTGAGAGTATCTTTTCTGTAACAAAGTGACAATCAATCTCAATGTGCGTGGTCCTTTCATGAAACACTGGATTTGATGCAATATGAAGGGTCGCTTGATTATCACACACAAGTTCCATCTGATCAACTTTGCCAAATTTTAGTTCCCTGAATAACTGTTTGACCCAAATAAGCTCGCAAGTTGTTGCAGCCATTGCTCGATATTTTGCCTCAGCACTCGACCGAGTAACCACACTCTGTTTCTTGCTCTTCCCCGACACCAAATTACCTCCTACTAATACACAATATCCGGCCTGAGCAATATAAGCATTATTTGGATGATCGGTCAGGTGGAGCAACAGGTGCTACTTGTAGGGATGTTTGCTTAGTTGCGCGATTTTGAAGGGATTCGTTATATTCCTTTATAACAATAGGTTCATAACTGGGCGGTGAACTATGCAAAGTATAACATATGTCACGAGTGTGTCCATACTTGTGGCAATAACTACCCTTAGAGCGAGATCTTCTAGAACGACTTCCTCCTCGTCGATTCTCCATAGTTGGTGGTTGTTTATCAATAGTTTGAGATGCAAGGATTGAGGAGTCAATGGTGGTGATGAAACTATTTTATGACTGGGAGGCGCAACATGACAAAGTAAACGAGGGAATAATTCATCCATTGTAGGGATGGTAGGACTAGCTAATATCTGATCACATACAGAGTCATGATCAGCAGGAAGTCCAACAAGTGTAAGGACTAAAAACAATGTTTGTCGGTGATCTTGTCGTGTTTTCACGTTCGCGGTGACTGGCATCAACATTTCAAATTCCTCCATAACTGCTTGCACTTGTCCAAAGTATGTAAACATATTAGATTCTTGTTTCTTTAAGTTGGTTATTCGAGATACCACATCATAAAATCGAGATATGTCCTTAGTATATAAAGCATGAGCCTTTTTCCAAACTGAATAACATGTCTGGAATAGGCGAAGCAAGGGCATCAACTTGGAATCAATAGATCGCCATAGGAGACTACACAATTGAGCATCAACCTTCTCCCTTGTGCTTTGGTTGTTGAAGATTCCTCCGCAACCTTTTTCTTTTCATCTACCACATCAGTATTGGTCGTTAAGTGATCGTGGACATCTTGACCTTTGCACCATAATTCAACTGAGGAAGCCAATGCTAAATAGTTAGAACTGCCCATTGATGGTTTTGAAGTGATCATAAGATTTGAACTCCCTATTCCTGTACTTTTGGAGCCAAACATATCAATCCAAAAGGACATCTTCTGAAATCAGACTTTTGTAATCTGAAATCTAGAAAATAAATTGCAGGAATCCCAAAAATGTTTCTATCACCAGAAAATCAGATCTGACCTCCAAAGACTGGTCAAAATCAGAAAAGAAAAGTGTTGGAAATCGCCAGAACCCTAATTCCGGCGATTGAAACTGGAAAAAAAAATGATGGGGGTTGGGTCGGCTAGTAATTTCAACCCCAACAAAAGAAAACAAAATCGAAAAAGGCCACCGGAGAGGCGCGTGGAGTAGATCTCACCGGAAAACAGCCTCTTCCGGCAGCGCGTGAGGGGGATTTTTCCGGTGGTTCTGAGTGGGTTTTGGTCGGTTGGACTTTCTGAGCCTAGTGATGGTGTTGGTTTTCACACAACACCCGCAGAAACGAAGATGACATAAACCAACCACCGAAACAGTGACGCCCTTTTTTTTTCCTTTTTTCTCACAGATGCTTTGATACCATGTGAGAAATATTGAAGAAAAATATTATTGACTTGTAATATTACATGAAAACCCTATTTATAGACACTACAATCTAATCCAAGTCCAACTAGGAAACAACATACTATTCCTATTCCAATTCTAAATAGGACTATATATTCATGTTCCTATTCTAACAAGGGTATTATAGAAGGTTTATCAAGGGCTATGGAGCTATTGCTAGACCCTTACACATGCTGAAAAAGGATGGATTTCACTGGACCCCAGAAGCAACTGATGCTTTTCAAAACCTACAGGTGGCCCTTACCTCTGCACCTGTATTATCTCTTCCTGATTTCTCCAAAGAGTTTATCATTGAAACTAATGCATCAGGAGATGGCATTGGAGCGGTACTAACTCAGGATGGCAAGCCTATTGCTTTTTTCAGCAAGGGACTGTCGATTAAGAGCAAAGCTTTATCTGTGTATGAGAAGGAGCTTTTGGCCTTAGTCATTGTTGTGCAGAGATGGAGACCTTACTTGTTAGGTAAGCATTTCACTATCAAAACTGATCATCATAGTTTAAAATACCTCCTTGAGCAAAGGATAGCCACACCAAGTCAACAGAAGTGGCTGGTGAAGCTGTTGGGATATGGCTATACCATCCAATACAATAAGGGTTGTGAGAACATTGCTGCTGATGCTTTGTCCAGGAAAGGTGAGCTGGTTCAGCTATGTAGTATCTCAGGTGTGCAGTCCACCTTGATTGAGGAGGTTAAACAGTCTTGGTCACAGGATCCATATCTTCTTAAATTGTTGCAATCCATTCACGCATTCAGATCACCTAAGCCTTACTATCAATATAAAGCTGGTATACAGAAAGGGGAAGATCATGGTTGGTTCTGATATTACTGTGAGACACAAGTTGATCTCTCATTTCCATGCTAGTTCTATTGGGGGTCATTCTGGCATTTATGCTACTCTCCACAGGTTGAAATATGAGTTCTATGGGAAGGGAATGAAGCAAGATGTGTATCTCTTCATTAGGGAGTGTGATACCTGCCAGAGGTGCAAGGGTGAGACTGTGACATCACCTAGACTACTTCTCAACCTCTTCCCATTCCCGAGAAGGTTTAGCAAGACATCTCTATGGATTTCATCGAAGGGCTTCTAGAGGCTGCTGGGAAGGAAGTTATCTATGTAGTGGTAGATAGGTTAAGCAAGGCAGATCATTTATGCTCTCAAACATCCTTATTCTGCATTGGATGTGGCTCAATTGTTCATGGATGGCATTTTTAGATTGCATGGTATGCCCAAACCATTGTTTCAGACAGAGATACTGTTTTCCTTAGCAAATTCTGGAAGGAATTATTCAGGAGTGCTTACCACCCACAGACAGATGGGCAAACTGAAGTGGTAAACAGTTGTTTGGAGTGCTACTTGAGATGTATGACATATGATAAACCTAAGGATTGGCCAAATTGGTTAGGTTTGGTTGAATGGTGGTACAACACCTCCTACCATACTGCATTGGGCATGACCCTATATGAAGCTGTTTTCGGCCAACCACCTCCCCCTCTTCTTCCTTACTTCCCATTTGATTCCCAGTTAGATGTGATTGACAGGAGCTTGCAGGCCAGAGAGGCTACTCTCAGAAAGTTGAAGTTCAATTTGGCTAGGGCTCAAAACAGGATGAAACTACAACCTGATAAACACTGGTCTGATAGAACCTACTCTGTTGGTAATTGGGTAATTGCCAAGTTGCACCCCTATAGACAGCTCTCATTGAAGGACCATTCCTTTCACAAGCTATCTGCAAGGTTTTTTGGTCCTTTTCAAATCATTGCAAGGGTAGGGTGGGGTCAGTTGCTTATACTTTTGCACTCCCTACTGGATCAAAGGTTCATCCTACCTTCCATGTATCTCAACTAAAGAAGAAATTGGGAAGTCACACTGCTTCAACACAGTTGCCTATTGTTCATACAGATTGGGGCGACATTCTTCTAGCTCCTGAGGCTATTCTTGATCGACCACTAGCTCAGCGTAGAGGCAAGGCCATCACCCATGTTCTGGTTCAATGGGTCAACTCTCCTGCTGAGGACAGCACTTGGGAAGACTTGCATGAGTTTACCCTGAGGTTTCCCCAGTTCCATCCTTGAGGACAATGATGTTTTCATGGCAAGTGCATTGATATGATCCAATTGTATTAGATGATAATTCAGGGGTGTAATTGCAATTCCTAATTCAATTCTAGTTAGTTGGAATCTGTTAGGAATAGCTGGATCCCAAAAACAGTTATAACAACATGTAACTACTTTTCCTGCCTATTCTGATAGCTTTAAAGCTGAGTGGTAACCCTCTTGTAATGGGGAAGGAATTTCGCAAAGTTGAATACAATTCTCTCCCTCTTTCTCTGAATATTGTTTGTGAGTGCTTCTATTCAAGAGTAGTTCAGTTTGCTTACTCTTTAGGAACTCTTAGTTGTTTAGATTTGATCTCTTCATTTTTGGGATCTTATCATATTTCTCACAGGTATTACAATAACATTATCCAATAGTGTTCTTGGAAAAGAAATTGATAAAATTAGAAGGCAGTTCCTATGGGTAGTTAACGCAGAAAGGAGAAAGTATTATTTAGTAAGATGAAATATTATGACTAAACATAAGAAGGAAGGGGTAGGAGTTAGAAACCTTATAGCTCACAATCAGAGCTTGTTATGTAAATGTCTTTGGAGGTTAAATGATGGGAAAGAAGATCCCTAAAAAGCAGTGGTAAGATGTCAAATATGGGAGGCAAGGTTTCTGTGAAACTAAAGAAGTTAAAGATTCCTTATGGAGTAGCTGTTTGGAGACAGATTTGCTACCTTTGGGAGAAATTCAAGAAGTATTGGGTAAAATATTACTTTTTTGGATATATAATTGCGATGGTCCTGATTTGCTGAAAGACCAATGCCCCAACTTATATTGACTGGGCAACAGTTCTGAAGTCCTCCTAGAAGAGATATTATCTGATATTGGATGGAACTGTGAATTTAGAAGGAATCTTTTTGACAGGGAGATGTGGGGAGTTCATTTATTTATTCAAAAGATGCAATCTGTAAAGTTATTTCTAGAAAAAGAAGATGGCCTAATCTGGAAGGCTATTAGAAAAGGTTCTTTTACCATCAGCTCATTCTATAAAATATTTGATACTGACCAGTCAGTGCAAGTACAAAAGTGGCCTTGGAAGATGATTCAGAAGTCTTCAGTCCCACAAAATTTACTTTTTTTGTGGACTGGTATCTGATGAAGTTTGTCTGGCATAAGAAAACTTGATGAAATGGGTTGGATCCTGTGCTGTAGATGCTACTTGTGTGAGAGATCATGTGAATCGGTGGATCATATTTTTGTGCACTGTGATTTTACCTGGCAGGTCGGGTTCATGGAAAATTTTGGAATCTAATAGGTAAGTCCTATGAAATTGTGAAATGTAGTGATGAGTTTGGAATCTGCATGTCCAGAAGCATCCCTACAGAAAAGGTGGAGAGCTATCTCTCTATAAGTAGCTTGGATTTATATTGAAGAAGAAATATAAGATGTTTTGAAGGAAAAAAGGAGCAGCTACAATCTATGAAATATTCTACAATAACAACATACCCAGTGAAATCCTAATAAGTGGGGGCACCTCCAAGAGATGTTTTCGAAATATCCTCGGCACCAATGCATCAAACTCAAGTAAAAGAAGACGAAAACAATAAAAAAGTATAGCAGTTAATAAGAAAAGCAGTGTAAAGTCTATGAGAAATAAACAAAAACAATAGAAAAAATAGTGTGATAGTCGAAATACAATTAACATATGGCTAGAACTACAGTACGACTCGTACATGACAGGCACTAAGAAGCCGAAACCTTCACAAGGCAAGACCACACTCAGAACCTTACTGACCTTATATCCAAACCATCGACCTCTTCTTACCTTTGTCAGTAGTGCATGAACCTACATAAGTTAGAGATTCTAAAACGTTGTACAAATAAATAAACGTATGATCTTGTAAAAGACAAATACATAAATTATGGTTATACAATCTCGCTTCCCTCATTTTTGTCTGTGACAGAAGCCACTTCAACCTTCTCTCAGATAACCTCATTCCTAATCTTATCATTCCTAGTATGCCCACACCTCCATCTCAACATTCTCATCTCCACAATATGCATCTTCTGAATATGTGAGTTCTTGATTGGCTAACACAACACTCCTTACAACAAGGATGGTCTAATCATCACTCTGTAAAACTTACCTTTAAGTTTAGGTGGTACCTTCTTATCACACAAGACTCCAGAGGCAAGCCTCCATTTCATCCATGCCACCCTGATGTGTGAAATATAGTTGTCTACATTATGTACTTCTGGAAAGATAGAAATTTTGTTTTTGGATTTTCATAATCTGTTAGTCCAAGACTTTAGAATTTTGTTATTGTAATAAAGTTCAGCTTTTTCATTGTAGTCTCATTGTATCATCTTGATACTGTCTTCAAGAAAAATCATATCTTGCAAAACATAATGTATTGTTTTTTTTTCCTTAGGGGTGGGGGTGGGGGTGGGGGGTGGTTGTGCGTGTAACTACACCGGGGAAGATGATGCCAGTCAGTAGCAAATAATTACTGCCTCTTCCGCTGTTCTGCACTTATAGTCCATATTTGAGTTGACATGTATACTAAGAGAGCCTTGATAATGTAAGACACTTTATATTTATATGGATGGGATGACAAAACCCTATAGTACTTCTAAAAACTTTTCCATTAAGGGGTGATATAACACATGTATAATGTGCTTCTATATCTCTAAATATCATAAGAATTGTCATTTTCCAGATATCAGGTGGTTGGAGACATACCATGGCACTTACTTCTGATGGAAAGCTTTATGGTTGGGGTTGGAACAAGGTTTGGTTCTTATTTCTTTAGTCTTTTAGTTGGAAAAACTCATGTCCATTGCAACTATGCTCAACTTTAATGCACTGCCTGCCTGTGTCTGCACTTTGCTGTCTGTTTTCATTCATATCAGAAATGTAGTTATTTTTTCTTACAAGTTGGCAAAAGAATTCACTCAGGGCCTTTGCTTGGTGCATTTTTGGACAAATTTTATGGTGTTTGTTACACACATGATCAGCATGCAATTTCAGTGTTGTCATGCAAATTTTTTGGTACAATTTTTTCATCAGAAGATGATTTTGTAATTTCCTTCATGCCATTTTCGTTGCTTGTTCTTATATAAGGAATTTGAAGTAACTGTAGTCTTTCAGCTTATTATTTAGATGAACTCGGCTCACAGCTATGGTGTTTTTGTAGAGAAACTGTTCTCTACAATTGGCTTGCTGCAGACAGCTGGATAATTCAATGGTAAATGTGTAACTAGGAAGGCACCCAACTTGTCATCAAAAAAAAAAAAAAGAAAGAAAGAAACACTAGGAAGGCAACCAATGGAGTTGCCACCTGTGTAGGAAGAACGAATGAGAAAACTCAAAAAGACACATTTCCAGAATATCAGTGCTCTTATCCTTTCCAAAACACTGCTGTTATAATAGTTTATACTGTGTTCCAGGCATCTCGATTGACTTACTTCCTCCGTGGTTTTTCTGCCTCTGGCATGTACTCTTTGTTGCTTCCCTTCAACCAGCTTTATTTGACTGTTAGCGATAAAGCCTTTGTGTAAGAGTCCATTTTATATTCAAATCTGTTCATCTTGTTCGTTTTTTATTTGCTAGAGGTGGTCAACATAGTTTTACTATTGTCACAACCTGTTTTGTTACCTGGTAATCAACTTGATTGAATTGAGAAGATCTGTTTATATGCTTCATAATCATTTTCACTTGGTCCTCAATTCAGTTTTTCTTATCATGCATATCCTTTGCATAAGGCAGCATTCAATGGCTTGTTGCTTGATGCAAACATCCTTTTAGTATCAGATATAGCTTCATGTTGGTTTATCTATTGAGTTTGTCTTGTTTTGTCTCATGAGCAGTTCGGACAAGTTGGTGTTGGTGACAATTGTGATCATTGTTTACCTGTTCAAGTAAAATTTCCACATGACCAGGTACTGGTATGCGAGTTCTCAGCGGAAATGAGTACTAGTCTTTGCCTTCTATGTTGTCATTAGTGTCTTACTTAAGAGATCTTGGGGGAAAAAGCAATTGACATTTTACTTTTACTAAATGTCAGAAAGTAATTTTGATCTCATGCGGTTGGAGGCACACACTTGCAGTTACAGAAAGGCAGAATGTCTTTTCCTGGGGAAGAGGTACAAATGGTCAGCTAGGTCATGGGGAGTCTGTGGATAGGTAATAACTGCAAACATATCCAGTATTAAAGCTGTTGACAAGAGCATTGAGCTCTGTAGTTGAATTATCTGTGCTTTGCTGCCTTTGGTCCTTTAAAGCAGTTTTTCACTCACAAGGAAATGGACTTTGCTTGTGTGGGTCGCTTGAAGCTGCATAGAACTACTTGTATGTTAGTATCAGGCGGAAAGATATATCAGCTTAAATCTGTGGATTATCTGTGTTAGGTTGATGCTATACTAGCTCTTTATTAGGATGTTTTTCAGATTAAGGTTATTTCTAGGAGTTATCAGCTTGAAAGTTGAGATGATTCCCGTTGCCCGTTGGTAGTGGATAATGCCTTCTGTAGGATGAGAAGTAACAGCATATCATAAAGTGCCGCTTTACAGTCCCTCATACAGGCATCAAGAGTTTGTTGGGAATTCATAGATTGCTGATTATTCTGTCCTGTTTGAAGTCTGATCATCAAATCTATCAGATGTGGTATTTCATAGGAGGCTCCTTTTTCTAGTAAAATTTGTGTAATAAAAGTTTGAGATTTTTTCTTCAAAGGGGGGATGTTTTTTAAAAAAAATTGATTGTGAAAGGGAGGGATTAAGATCAGTATTCCAAGTGTCACTGTCATCAGTGAAATTTTATGACTTTATTTTTGTCCTTTCATGATCATCTGCTGGTTTAGAAGAACTATAGGTCTATAGCCTGTTTGTTTACTGTGATGTATGTATTAGTTGGATCTTTTTGCTTCTTTTGGCACGGTCATGTTCAGGTGTACAACTATGGATGTTCAGTTTCGATGATGTAAATAGTGGGTAGTAGTGGACTTTCCAAGTTAGTTGTCTCCAGCAGTTCAGAAATTATTATTCATTAGAAGCTGCCTGCTGTTTAGAATTGTAACAGAATGGAGAAAATAACTGTCTATTATTCAAAGAGAACAATGATATAAATATTTGGAGAGGATAAGCTAACTATGGTAACTAAATATTCAAATCCCTAACAATCAGCTATACTATATATATACATTATTGTACAGATTTTGTAGCACTCTCCCTCAAGTTGGAACATAGATATTGATCATGCGCAGCTTGTTACAACAATAGTCAACTCGAGTTCTGTGCAATGCTTTTATAAATAAATCAGCTAGTTGTTCTCCTGTCTTCACTTAGCCAGTGCATATCAAGTTCTCCTGAAATTTCTCACGAATAAAATGGCAATCAACCTCAATATGTTTGGTTCTTTCATGATACACCAAATTTGAGGAAATATGAAGAACAACTTGATTATCATACTAGAGTTTTGCTGGGGGTATGATGCTTTATCCCAATTTCAGATAAAAGATGATGTATCCACATAATCTCACGTGTAGATTGTGACATAGCTATGTACTCAGATTCTACATTGGATCATACAACACCTTGCTTCTTACTCCATGATATTAGGTTCCCTCCAACAAAAACACAATAGCCTGTAGTAGATCTTCTATCAATTTTGGATCCAACCCAATCAACATCTGCAAAACACTTCACACGAGTATGGTTGTGATTTCTGTATAATATGCCAGTCCAAGAGCTCCTTCAAGTAACATAGGATTTGTTCCAAAGCTTCCCAATGTTTGATCGTAGGTGTAGACATGAATTGGCTAACAACACTTACCACGAAAGCAATATCCGGACGAGTCACAATAAAGTAGTTTAACTTCCCAACTAACCTTCTATATCTCTCCGGATTATCAAAAAGATTACCATCATCTTTCATAAGATGCACATTGGGAACCATTGGAGTGTTGCAGGGTTTGGCTGCTAACTTTTCGGTATCTGCAAGCAGGTCAAGAACATATTTCCTTTGAGACAGAAAAATTCCCTTCTTGCTTCTGTTTACTTTACTCCCAAAAAGTATTTCAACGAGCCCAAGGATTGAGTGATAAAAGACTGAGTGATCACATTTGCTCATTTTCATCCCAAAATCTTGAACAACCTCACTGAAACCAAGCTCGAGGACTTTGTTTCAATCCATACAAGAACTTCTTCAAATGACATACTTTTCCATACTCCCCCCGAACAACAAAACTAGGTGGTTGCTCCATATACACTTCTTCCCGAAGATCACCATGAAGAAATCTTGATATAAATGCCAATTCTCAGAAGCAGCTAGAAAAATGAACAAGTGAACAGAAGTGAGTTTGGCAACTGGAGAAAAGGTGTCTGAATAGTCAACCCCGTAAGTCTGAGCATACCTTTTAGCCACAAGTCTGGGCTCAAGTCTTGCCACTGAACCATTTGGATTAACTTTAACTGTGAACAACCAGTTACATCCCACTGGTTTCTTTCTGTTGGGTAAATCCTCGAAGGCATGTATTTCCTCAAGCATCGCATTGGACTATCCAGGAGGAGTCAAAGCCTCCTTCACTATTTTGGGTACATAGATGGAGTCTAGAGAAACAATCAACGATCTAGATGTAGAAGATAAGCGATCATAGGAAACAAAATTAGTGATAGAATATATAGATTTGCAAGTCCTTGTACCTTTGCGAAGAGTAATAAGGAGGTCAAGATTTTTTGGAAGACCAGGTGGATGAAGAGTTGTTGATGACATGTATCACTAGTCTCTTGCCTCTTGCCTCTTGCCTCCTCAAGTAAACTTGAACAATTGACGGTCTGACAATACATGATTGGTGCTCAATAGAAGGACTAGAAGATGGATGAACAATATCGTTTGATGGTACTGTTGAAGCACGAGTGACCTGATAGACTGACCATTCTCCCCCTAATTTGTAGAGATGGGAGGTGCATAGAAGAATGGTGTAGTCTTTGAAAACACCACATCATTGGACACCTAGTATTTTCCAAGTTCAATAGAATAACAACGATAACCTTTCTGGAGATAAGAAAAGCCCAGGAAAACACACTTTACTGCTTTGGGATCCAAGAATAGCCTAGAAAAACACATTTTACTGCTTTGGGATCCAACTTGGTAATAGATGGCCGAACATCTCAAACATAACATGTGCTTCCAACCATCTTAGGTTCCACTGGAAATAATGACTTGTTTGGAAAAAGAACACTATAGGGCACATTACCAACAAACACAGTAGATGGCATGTGATTGATCAAAAAACAAGCTGTAGAAATTGCATCTGCCCAAAACTGTTTAGGAACTTTCATTTTGAACAAAAGTGCTCGAGTTGTCTCTAGTAGGTTCTTCCTCTCAGCAACTCTATTTTGAGAAGGTGTATCAACACATAAAGACTGATGAAGAATACCATGTTGTCTCATATATGACTGAAACAATTCTGACATGTATTCTTTAGTATTGTCACTTCTTAAAATACATATTGAAGCATTGAATTGAGTTTTAATTTCAACATAGAAAGCACAAAAGTGAGTGAACACTTTAGAATGACTCTTCATAAAATAATCCAAGTCATTCGAGAGAAATCATCTACAAAGGTGACAAAATACTTGTGTCCAGTTTTGGAAACGACCGGACATAGTCCCCAAACATCAGAGTGAACTAATTCAAAAGCTAACTCAGCCCTCTTATTAGCTCTTGGACTTAATGAGTTGTGATGATGTTTTGCAAATCGACATGACTCGCATTCCAATGAAGAAATGTTCTGAAACTGAGGACAAAGTTTCTTCAACATAGATAAAGAAGGATGTCCCAATCGACAATGTGCTTCAAATGGGGCCACGACACTGGAATAGGCAACAAATTGAGGCTCATATTCATCAAGGATGTAGAGACCATCATATATATGTCATTTACGAATAACTTGATCTGTTGTAAGATCTCGAAAGAAGAGATATAACAATTGAGGTCCTTAGTAATTCTTCTGATAGATATCAAGTTAAAGGTCAATTACAGGTGACAAAGTAATGGAAGAGGTTGGTTTAACAGTCTCAGATCCAATAATGTTACAAGTTGAACCATCAGCTACCTTAACAGGAGAAAGTGTTTTATATGATTGAAAGCTAGAAAATAAATTAGGATTACCATATGGTCTGTGGCACCAGAATCACCCACTTATTTGAAGAGGATACAAGACATGTTTTATTGGACTCAGCAAGGGTAGTCACTGAAATAGATTCCTTCAATGATTTTTGATACTGCAAGAATTTGTCAAACTCCTCTAATGAAACCGAAATTGTTTGTCCAGGTGATTGACCAGAAGCAACAACATTAACTGTTTTTGTTTTCTGATGATGCAGCTATTTGTAATCTTTCCTCCATTGTGTAGAATCATTTTCTAATTTAATTTATGTGAAAAAATAACAATATCATAAAATAAAGGGAAAAGACTCATAAATACCCCTAACCTATAGAAAAAGGCTCATAAATACCCCTCTTCCACCTTTGGGTCTAAAATTACCCCTAAGGTTTATCTTTGGGTTCAAATATACCATTTAACTTAAAACATATCCTTCAATTTTAATTCTTTAAAAAGCCACGTGGCATTTTCTAATTGGTCGTAGATATTCAGAATAATTCAAACCCACCCATGAAATCCATTTTTCTTCGTGATAATTTATGTTTTAACTATAAAGTTAGCAAAATAATGTAACACAATACAAACATAGCCAAGGATGACTTCCCACTTCTAATAGCAACACTTGCATCAAAATGACGATAAATATGGGTTGCTAATGTTATCTTTCTTCTCTGTGTCCTGCTGTGAAGCCCCTCCGGTACACGCTGAGAAGGCAGAGTACTTAAATGGTTGGTGATGGTAAATAGCATCACCGTTGGAGCTACTAGTAATGCCAGAATAAGCCAGTGTGGAGTAGCTTCCGGATTGATGAGCATCAGGCTCCATTTTTTTAAACCATTTTTTTCATAATAATTTCTGTTTCAAAAAATGGATTTCATGGGTGGGTTTGAAATATTATGAATATGTACGACCAATTAGAAAATGCCACGTGACTTTTTAAAGAATTAAAATTGAAGGGTACGTTTGAACCCAATAATAAACCTTGGGGGTAATTTTGGACCCAAAGGTGGAAGAGGGGTATTTATGAGCCTTTTCCCTAAAATAAATGATGTTGGACCACCAATAACTTAATAATCAACAGATTTATAGCAGATCACAAAATAACCACTTTGGTTAAATCTGATAATTCAAAAATACGCCAACCTCGAACAAATAATCAACGACCAACAAAGCAGTTTCTAGCAGTGACATTGAGCCACCAAATCACAGAAAATAAAATTATTGAAAAACTAAAGAACCTGGCTGACTAAGTCTAGAGTTGTTAAAGCTCTAACAAATCAAGATTATTCAAATCAGATTTCACCAAATTCTAACCATAAAGATCGTGAGGATACCAGATCGTTGGAAAAGTTGTTATCGGTGCGTGTCCTCTCAACCTCCAAAATCTAGATTTTCACTTACCTAGGAAAGGCAATCCTCCTCGGGTTAAAGGGAGTAAATCCCAACTCCCAAACACACCAAATTACTTGATGAATATTTTGACTTACCTAGCAGATCTGTCATGTCATGGCTCTGATGCCATGTAGTAACAGAATGGAGAAAATAACTTGTCTATTATTCAAAGAGAACAATGATATAAATACATGGTGAGGATAAGCTAACTATGGTAACTAAATATTCAAATCTCTAACAATCAACTATATTATCTATCAAATCCCTAACAATCAGCTATACTATCTATATACATTATTATACAGATTTTGTAACAAGAATATTATACTCTACATAACTATGTATTACTCCCTCAATTTCAATTTGTTTGACTAGTTTTGACTTGGCGTAGGGTACAAGGAAATAAAGAAGACTTGCTTCTTGTGCTCTTAAATTAAACATATGTAGAATTTACCAAAATACTCTTCAATCTTGAGGTTTTAAATATGTCGTGTAGAAATTTGGAATTAAATAGTTATCAAAAAAGGGAAGAGAGCATTCTTTTTTAAACGGATTAAAAAGGAAAGAAAAACAAATAAATTGAAATGGAGGAAGTAACATTTAAGGTATTCATTGGTCCTAAGCTTGGTTAAATCCTGTGCATTGACTTTCATTGCTATTTTGGATTGTATTTGTAAAATAATTTAGACAGTAGTGTAGTTTCTGGGTCAGGTATATTCAAGTGTACTCTAGTTTGTGGTTTTTGAGAACCACAAAGGTACAAGAGTGTGATTATATTGTGTTTGGAAATGATCCTGACCAAGGACTAAGTTTTTTATGTGTCAGGGTTGACATCATCACATAGACCAAGGACTAAGTTTTTTTGGTGTCAGGGTTGACATCATCACATAAATAATATTATATCTAAATTGTACACCTGGTGTAGTGCAAGTCGTTTAGCCATAGCAAGGCTTGTCAAGCCTCCATAACTACTGGTTCTAATGCACTAGATCTTGTAGCACTTACCAATGAGGTCCTATCGATTAGTATTACACAGAAGAAATCAATTATAGACACTAATACAATTCCAATGATTTAATTTCACATAGGGCCTGTTTGGAATATAATTGATATTTAGTGTAATTGGGTGTAATTATACTCTTTGACCCGTTTGGTAGGGCAAATAATTACTTGACAAGACAAGAAATGAATGTAATTGAAGGGGTGTAAGTATACTTTTCAATTCCCAAGGGAGGGTAAGGAATTGATGGAATTACACCATGTAATTACATGAAACTTTTTATAATTCTTTTCTTTCTTTTATTTTTGTTTTTTATTTTTTAATTTATTTTTTATTTCTATTATTTTAAATTTTTTTATTTTTATTATTCTAATATTTTCTGAAGGTATTTTTTATTATTTATACTTTATTTTTTTCTCGTTCTCAACTTTTACTTCTTCATGTGATTTCATGTAATTTTTTATATTATTTATTTTTCTATATGTTCTAATTTATTTTTTCATTGGGATAATTTTGTTAATATTCTAATTTTTAAATTAAAGTTGAATTCATTGTTGAACAAGGTTATATTGTAATGTTTTTCTTTTCTTTAATATTACTAACATTTATAATGTTAATATTTTTATTAAACATATTTTTTTTATGTTTATTGAAATTTTGTACTTTTAGTTTTTATGATCAATTTCATCAAAATATACTAATTTAAATAATATAAATAATTTTGATTATAATATTAGTTAAAAATATATGTTTACTAATTAATATATTTTAACAGATTGCATATATCTTAAATACTTAATCTAATATTACTTATAAACACCCTTATTTTTTAAAAATAAAATTTTAATTTTAGATAATTGTTTTTTATTTTTAAAATTTAATATAATCTTGTTATTACACTCGTGCAACCAAACATTACACTTGTAATTACATTGTGGCAAACAAATAGGTCAAAGTAATTACTAGGTTGTGTAATTACTAGGCTGATAATTATTACCCTAATAATTACACTTATTCCAATTACCAGGTAGCTTTCCAAACAAACCCACAATAAAGTCCTCAATGTGAAATATTTGACACACTCATGTCATCTAAATATTGTAATCTCACCACTAGGAATTAAATATAGTACTATTCTATATTTAAAAGTGTTGGTGTAATATACCACAAATACAATAAATTACAGTTGAAAATAAAAATGACAAAATTGAATAAAAATTCATTCAGGCTGAAGCGAGGATATCTCGCTCTCTTTAAGGAGATTCAAGCCCGCTGCAGCATAATCTACACCGATTCAACAGTAACACACATGACTTGTCCCCTCCAAGATACAACAACCCAACAACGTTGTATGACTCAAACAACTCCGAATTAGTTGAAGAGTCCTAAGCTCCATAAAAAGAACACCCTCCTTCAACATACAATTATTGTTTTTTGTATAGTGAATATAGTTAAAGACTTATAATATTTTCTTGTCTCAACTCTCTCTTTCATTATTGCACATTTCACTACACTACAATATTTTATCCACACTTCACATTTTTTCTCTCCATGTTGCATTCTTCACAAAAGAAGAAACATCACTATTTATAGGTGAGAATTCATCCTTGTCTTGAATAGGATTAATGTAGATAGTAATGTAGGTAAATGAATAGAGGAATTATGTCTTTAGGGTTACAAGAGTTACAAGGCATACTGAGGTAGAACATGACTTAGTGGTTACATGAGCTATAAGTCACTAATGGTCATATAAGTTATAAGAATTTAATGATCATAAGAGTTACAAGAATTAAAGGTCATATGAGTTACAAGAACTAATAATCATTTCTACCACAATTTATACCCATTAACATATGCACTTAATATTTTATTTTAATAATAAAATGCATATACATCAACATTCTCCCACTCATTTTAATATTAAAATAAGCGAGTTCTTCACCAATTTAGTTAAAGGTAGACTATTATGCATAATGAAAGTGTGCTCTGCATTGAACCTCCACTTAGTAAAACAGTAACCTTTATTCCAGAGTCAGTAGTGGTCTTAGACTTGAACTATGACTGCTTAAGGGAAATAAAGTATCACTGCTTACACACAACAATCAAGGTGTTGATATAAGCTTTATTAGCCAGCACATTACGGTCTTGTGCTATCCCAATTTTCATGAGTGTTTTTTAGAACAAGCTCATTCTCATAGAAAGTGACCTACTTTCACTCTCTCATAGGTGAAATTTGTCAAGGGTGCTCCTATAATTTTTGAAGCCTTTCTACAGAGATGCTGAAGATCCAATAAGGTCGGCGTCCAGACGTGCTCCACCTGTTGTGTGGGCACACTTTGAAGATCAAATTGAGAAAATTCTGGACCATAGGCTTGTTGGATACCATAAGAAGAGCAGACGAACAGAGTTTCTGATTCATTGGAAGGGCAAGCAGGCATGTGATGCAACCTGGAAAAAAGCAGCATCATTGTGGCAGTTTGAGGATCACATTAAAGAATACCTTGATTCTATTGCAACAAAGCAACCTGGTCGGGTGAGATGTTCTATCTCATCGAGGATGATGAGATCATCGGGTGGAGGAAGTTTGTCAGACCCTCAGCTTGATGGTTCGAGTGACTCGAGCTTGACTAGTGATTTACCCGATGAGCCTAGTCAAGACCCCTTGACTTCAGTCAAGATAAAGTTCAACTGAAGAAAGACCTTGGCATTGGTGTGGTCGGAGCATGCAAGGCAGGACGTGGCTAAGGCATGGAAAGGGTTGGGCAAGCTAAGGCAATGCAAGGCTAGATGTGGCTAAGGTATGACAAGGGCTGGGCAAGCTAAGGCAAGGCAAAGCTATGACATGGCAAGGTTGTGGCTAAACAAGTTTGGGGCTGGGTGTTGGACAAGGTCAATGGCGCAGGAAATCAGACTCCAATAACAAGCTGTGCAACGTAGGACCTGTGCCATGGCACCACGTGTGCAGGGCTTGGGCATGGCACAGGCATGCAGGGCGAGTGCCAAGGGAGGTGTAAATTATGCTGCAGTGGGCTTGAATCTACTTAAAGAGAGCAAAATATCCGCGCCTCTTTAAGGAAATTTAAGTCCACTGCAACATAATTACACCGATCCAGCAGTAATACACATGACTTGTCCCCTCCAGGATACAACAACCCAACAACGTTATATGACTCAAACAATTCTGGATTAGTTAAAGAGTCCAAAGCTCCACAAGAATATCTTGTTTCAACATACCGTTACTCTCTTTTGTATAGTGAATATAGTCAAAGACTTAGAATATTTTCTTCGTCTCAACTCTCTCTTTCACTATTGCACACTTTACCACAATATTTCATCCACACTTCACATTTTTTCTCTCCATGTTGCATTCTTCACTAAAGAAGAAACATTACTATTTATAGATGAGAATTCATCCTTGTCATGAATAGGATTAATATGGATAGTAATGTAGGTAAATGAATGGAGAAATTATGCCTGGAGGGTTACAAGAGTTACAAGACATAATGAGGTAGAACATGGCTTAATGGTTACATGAGTTATAAGTCACTAATGGTTATATAAGTTACAAGAAACTAATGACCATAAGAGTTACCAGAACTAAAGGTCATATAAGTTGCAAGAATTAATAACCATTTCTACCACAATATATACCCACTAACATATGCACTTAATATTTTATTTTAATAATAAAATGCATATACACCAACAAAAAGTAGCACCATGGATGCTGACATCTGTTCTCCAATTTTGACGTTTTGCTTTAGTGAACTAAAACATTTTCATGCTACTTCCAAAACTGAACTCACTGATTTATTTATTTTTGAAATGTGAAGGTACGTCCCAAGGATAATAGAAGTGTTAAGTGTTGATGGATCAAGTGGACAACAAATCGGATATTCGACATTTGACCCATCAGCAGGTGTTAAATTTGCTCGCTTGCTCTCCCTCCCTCTCTCTCTCCCCCTCCCTCTATCTTCCACAGAATTTAATGATATTGTGTATGTGATATTTCTTGTAACTTTTTTTCAGCTGAAAAATCTTGGGTTTCACCTACAGAGAGATATGCTGTTGTTCCAGACGAAAACGTAAGATCACCATCTAAGCAAGCTTTATTTTCTCTAATGGTCTAAAAGAGTATTGAAGTTTTGCTGTTGTTCCAGACGAAAACGTAAGATCACCATCTAAACAAACTTTATTTTCTCTAATGGTCTAAAAGAGTATAGAAGTTCTCCAATTAAAATTATCGATTTGTGCAGTAGGTGCATCAAAATTTATTTGTGCAGTGCATGGTTTAGGTTATGAGGGGGCAAGTTTGTACCCTGGACATCTTTCTGGGTTGTATAGTGATTTCTTAGGTAATGCCAATTTTGATGAAATCACTTGATTCTAGTTAGGTGGAAATGTCCCAAAAAATATTTGAACTTTTTGAGTTTGAAATCACATTATCTTCCTGTCTCATCAGATGTCCTCTTCTGAAACATAAAGGTGGCATGAAATAATCCCGAATGTTACGTTTTATCTGCAGGTGCAGGTGCCGGTGCCAAGACAAACAGTGATTTCAGGAAGTGAGACTGGAAATGATGTAAATGTGCCAGAAAATGATGTGAAAAGGATCCGATTATGAGATTACTGGCGACGAATGCAGCAGTCTGGTGGATGTTCCTGACTGATATCTTCTATTATAATAACAGTTAATACCTCTTATTTAAAGTTGCTAGACACTGGCTTTGCAAATCTGTATTTTTATCATATTCTTTTTGGTGTCATAACTAACACACACGTACCATGATCATGGCTTACCTTCCCTTTGTTGTCGTGAAAGGAATGATCTTATTTCACCTATATTCTCAAGTTAAAATTGTTCAAAGTGCTTACATGAAGTCGCAATCGATGCAGTTTTAATCACCGAAGTGGTTAGTTTTAGAAACGTGATAAATTTGACAAAATTGAGATAAATTTTGACGTAAAGACATGGAAAATTTGAGAACCCCAACATCAATAATTTGGGTTCTTATTTATGAGAGAAGGTAAAGATTAATATTACCCTTGAAGTTGTAACGAGAAGTAAGTCGCACACTTGAATTATTGGGGAGATGTACTTCTTTCTACACCCATGCCCAATTACTATGTAAAAAGGGTCACTCGCCCCTCAAGGTAAATACTGAATCTCAATCTCATTCATTTCATCCAAATTCGTTTTTATTTCATCCAAATTCATTTTATTTCATCCACCTGTTTAATTTCTTTAAGAATGTCAAAACCTAATTGACAAATTTGACTGTAAATTAAAGAGATTGCAACAGGTTTCTTCGATTCTACAGTGTTTTTGAGTCATCCTTCAAGGTTAAATGGTTCAACAGAGGCTTCACTATAATTGGGAGAAATTTGTGGTTACAGTTGAGTATATAGTTTGGTGGAAGAAAATTGATAAGTCTATTTAGTGGAACATTTATTGGGCCGTCGTTTCCATTGTTAAAAACTGAAAATTTTACAAATCCCATAATTTGGATAACTAATCTCAGTTTATCCGGACCCTTTTAAAAATTACAAAATTTTCTTAAAATTTCGCTTTTCGGGATTCACTTCCAAAACATGATTCATACACGCCGATTCATACAAATTCAGTTGAAATAAAAACGGAAACTGATTTGGATTTCTAAATTTAAGCTAAATAAATTCCAATCAAATCAATCCCTACAAAATAGAACAAATCCATTTCAAATTTAGAGCTTCATCCACAACAGTCGAGAGACCACAAAATGACGAATATGGCGATTTTGTTGAGACACGGTGGAATTTGGGAAAACAACATAGTTTATACGCGATACAGAAGTGATGGAATGATCGTTGGGGAAACAATTTCGTTTTTGAATTTGAAATCAACAATTGCAGCTGAATTGGGGATCAACGATGGATCAAAAGACATTGAAATTAGATATCTTGTTGAAGGTAGCTCGTCCCCTGGGTGATAGTATATTTTGAGATAAAGAGGAACGACGGCGGAATTTCCAAATATCCTTTGATCGTAGACGTGATTGTGAATAATGATGGAGCGATTCACAACTTTGATGCAGAATACGGCGAAATTGTGTGTGTTGAGGGGAGTTTCCATGATACACATGCGCTTGCCGTGGTTGAATCAAATATTGAGAACTCCCCTTATATTCTAGAAATGGAAATAACAAATTACATAACTGATACACATAATACGAACGTGAAGGAGAAACAATTGTGTAAGAACAAGTCAACGCTGATTGCAGTGATGACAAAATATAGAATAGAAAATAATTTCAACTTCAAAGTTAAGAGATCTGATTCGAAAAGGTATGTAGTTGTATGTATCATGCACTGTATTTGTATAAATCATTTTAATTATGAATGAATCGTATAATTAATTGAATCAGTATAAATTAATGAATCTTTCTTTGGGATTCATTGAAATTTATTTCGGTTTGTTATTGTGGATTGATGAATCTAAGTGTATTGACTGATCTGTAAATTTTGAAGTTTTTTGTATCGTGTATTGTATTTGTATAGATTCTTTTAAGTAATGAATCGTGTAGTATAATATTATTTTAATAGTGTGTGAATCTGGTTGATGAGTCTAGTCTGTAATGTTGAAGCTGTTTGTATCGTGTAGTGTATTTGTACAGATATTTTTAAGTCATGTATCGTGTGTTATAAAATTAGTGGAATAATATGTGAATCAACCATATTAATGATGGAATTAATTAAAAATTAAT
>JBCEWC010002105.1:0-36369 GCA_038996855.1 Solanum aculeatissimum
TTTAATTGCTAATTGATTTATATATATATATATAATTTTATTTTTTTGGTCTAATATATATATATATATATAATTTTTTTAAAAATTATATAAAAGTTTGGTTCTTCGATGCATCAAAGTTTTGAGACCCCTACATCGAACACCGAACCGAAGAACCGAACTTTTGACAAAATAACACCGAATTCAAACCGAAAAACCAAATTAGTTTGATTCGGTTCAATTTTTTGATTTTCCGATATTTATGTCCACCTCTAGTTTTACACACCCTCACATCTTTTTAATTTTTTTACACACAAAAAAAAGTAAATAAACTCTCAAAATATAATCTAAATTTTAACACTATAACCAAACCCCATTTCCTTCATTCTCCTCTCCAGAATAAAATGTTAAAGCCATGGCATTTTTTTTCTTTATTTTGCTCTAAATGGTAAGTTAATCTTGTTTTTATATTTTTCATTTTGTTTGTTTCTTTATGGATCTCTTTTTATGAGTTTTAAGTTTCTACAAAAAATTAATTTTGCAGCTGCAGTTGATTGTGTT
Organism: Solanum aculeatissimum; assembly: GCA_038996855.1. NCBI lineage: Eukaryota > Viridiplantae > Streptophyta > Magnoliopsida > Solanales > Solanaceae > Solanum > Solanum aculeatissimum. The sequence continues at coordinate 541 of JBCEWC010002105.1, forward strand.
GGCTAATGTTGCCATTTTGACTGAAGCTAAAGAACCTGATTTTGACACAGAAAGCAAATTTTGGCACTTGGGTCGCCGTGATTCGGGTCGCCCCATACACCCTCCACTATTTCTCCGATCAGAAAGAAGAACTCAAGCTGAAATTCTAGATTACAAATTCGCTTTGCTCCTCTTTCTTCTCAGTTTATCTCAAGGACTGGAAGATCAGAATAAAGGAGCAAATATTTCTTTCTTATCCTTCCTTTACCATACATGTCCCTATTTTGAAATTGGAGAATGGTCCTAGTTGTTTGTGATAGCTTACAGTTCAATTGATACATTTTATCAGACAAAAAAAATAATCAAGAAACACGCATCACACTTATCTAATATTTAAAAATTGAGATTATATCACTAATTAATAAATAAAAGATAAAAAAATATATATATATAATTTGAATCTTTTTGTGTACGAGCCCTTATCCTATAAGATCTTCAAAGCATGTTAACCTTTACTTGATGTAGAGTCGAATTGAGCTGTAGGATGGGGGTTTGGGGGACCAGTGAGGTGAAGGAGAAATAGTAGGTTCGAGTTTGTGGGGACTAAGGTGAAGAAGAAGATAAAATATTTTGGTAAAGTGAAGAAGGAAGGTGTAGAGATTTTTTATAAAGTGTAAGTGTTTTTTTACACATTATAAAGTGTAAGAATTTTTTACGCTTTATAAAGCGTAAATATTTTTTTTCATTTCACAGCAAAATTTGGCGTTACCGTACTTAACGTCTATCGTTTGAAAAATTATATAAAACGTAATTTTTTTTTTTACACTAAGCCTATTTTAGTTATATTTTAAAATCAAGGGTTATTTATCTCAATTTAGTCTATTTGTCCCTTAAATAGGTTCTGGTTCCGTTTAGACATATCATATCGCTCATAAGCAGTATCTTCAAACACGTGGTTAAAAGCTTGTGACACTCCATAACTCTATTCGTATATTTAACCATGTTTCAAGCCTTATTCTTATACGTGAGAAGTGTATTAGGGTCATTAGAGACTTTTAGTACTTAGTCGAGTTCAAAACCTTCCTATAAATTGAGTTTATAGTGATAGATTATGCAAGGGTCAACTTTAAATAATCATAAATCTTAACACACAAAGAATCAAATGTCCATGACCTACCAAATAAAAACTTTTTGAATTAGTTTTCCAACACAACTGGTTTCACCTCATTTGGAGTTCGGAGTCAAAAGTTATGGTTATTTTACTGAACACTATCCGAGCAAAGTAATTCCACGAAATCATATACGGGTCGTGGATTGAAGTATAACCCGTAAAGGAAGGTCTCGTGAAAAAGTCCAGAAAATTAATTTTTAGCCCTAGACTTCACGAATCCATCTACGGATCGTAAAGTATTCTATGGGTCGTGGATTGGTCTCGTGGAATGTTCCAGTAACCTCAAAAACGTGCCCAAAAGTTACAGAAAGATTCCACGGGTCGTGGAATGTTCCACGAGCCGTAAAAGTGGCCCGTGGACGACTTTTGACAACTTTTTTTAAGGGGTTATTTTGGTCTTTTTTCACCCTTTTAAAGCCTAGACTTGACGTTTTTATACCTAAATAAAGCCCTAAACATATCAGTTGATTCTTTTTACGCTAAAACTCATCCTTCAAACGTAGAACAAGGTTTGAAGGGAGAAAAAGGCTAGGGTTTAAAGCATAAACTTGAGAGTTCTTCCAAGCAGTTCCAAAATCTGAATTTTCAGATATGTAAGGCTAATCAAAATATGGATTTCATTCTTCCATGTGCCCCATAGACCAAGTTATTAGAGTTGTGAACAAATTGAGTCTTCCATGGATGTTCTTGAAAGTTTTGCTTAAAAATTCTAATGTATTTTTGCATAATTATGCATGAATTATAGTTTTCATGAATTAAGTACTTGAAATAAATGATTTTACTTTTCTACATGAACCCTAGCATGAATTCTTGATATATTTGTATATTACACTTAAATGGACATGCATGAGTATAAATTGAGTCTGAAAAGTCTATAAAGTTCCTGAATGATTTTAACTTCGTTGTTGTTTTCTTGAATGTTATGAGTCTGAATGATGCATGATTGAGCCTTTATGAGTCAAGAATCGAACCTTAAAAGAATGTAATCAAAGAGTTGATAATTGATGTGATGAATTGAGTTGACGAATGTCCAATGAGACTAGATGAATGAGTTAACCATAGGTTGATGTCTTATGAGCATGTTGAGTCTTGGGAGGAGTATTGAGTACCGAATTGAGTAAGAGTAAGTCCAACTCGAACTCAATAACTACGTGGCCAGCGTAGGAGAGGATTGAACTGAAAAACTGAATATTTTCCAAATGTCTCGAAAAGGAGACTTGATGCTACTATTGTGGATCTACTGATGGGATGTCCTTTACCCTAGCAAGGTATTGGATGGATGTGCTAACGACATAGCTTCGTTGTATCATCATCGGCTCATAGGTGATGGTTGTTGATTAGAGAAACTCTCAAATAGGCCTTGATAATACTCTGAGTGGATAGAATGACATGGTATATGAGTGGTCATTGTCTAAACTTCATTCTTACCTTAGACTTTTGACTTGATAATTGAGTTCCTTACTTCTTGAGTTGAGCTATTTGAGTTGATGTTATTCTGTCTTTACATGTTTTCATTTTGTCATGTTACATACCAGTACATGCCACGTACTAACACTCATTTGGGTCTGCATCTTTTCATGATACAGAGACAGGTACTAGCGGTCATCAACAAGCGTATTGTTGAGGACCTATTACATTCAGTTGATTGGTGAGTCCTCCCCTACTTTCGGAGGATGACATTTTTTTATCTTTTAGCTTTGAGTTTAGACTTTCTATTTTATTTTTTCGAGGTAGCGATGGACCTGTCATTGGCACCACTTAGTCAGATGTTTAGAGGCTTCATAGACTAGACTATCGAGTTATGATTGGATGTTATGTTTGGCTAGTTTCTTTCACACTAATCTTACTTAGTTGATGGATAGATTGTTTGGCCTTTGGCCTTGATTTTCATATTATCATTTCATTTCATTTAGTATTCTTTGTTATTGATGTCTTCCGCTATTAGATTGTGATTGAACGAATATGATGAAGTCGAGTGGTTCGCTTGGGGGCTAACAACAGTCTCTGAGTACCAGTCACGCCAAGGATATCCTCTCGGAGTGTGACAGAGCTCTTGACATCATCTCAGCTACTAATATAAATGATGCAAGGGATAACTGATCCCCTTGTTTAACTCCCCTTGTAGAATGGAAAAACCCAACAGACTTCCTATTTAATAATACTAAATAGTACTTGTTAGAAACTAGTCTCTAGATTGTATCCACCACTATATGAGAGAAACTCTTTTGTCTCGTTACTTTCATTAAGAAAAATCAGCACACCCTATCATATGCGTTAGCCCTATAAAGTTTTAAAACTATAGTCTTTCCTCTTTTTCCCATATCACTAATCAATTCCTGAGTTAATAGGACATTCTCCACAGTACTTCTACATTTAACAAAGCCAGATTGGTTAGGAGATATCAACTTTGGTAGAATATCTTCCAACCTAGCATGTACAATCCTAGAAAGGATTTTGTTGACAAAATTACTAAGATTAATTGGCCTCAATTTTGAAAGGGATTGCGCATTGTCCTTTCTAGTAATGAGAATCAAATATGAGTAATAGATTTAGGAAGAGTATTACTTGCAAAGAAGCTTCTCGCCAATTTAACTATATCTTCACTAATAATATCCTAGCATACTTTAAAAAATGGAAAATTTACATGGATATACCAGATTAAGAAAATATTTACCATTTATAGCAATAATAATTTATTTTCACTTAACACTTCTAATACATTTATAATACAGATTTAATTCATATTACAAAGAACTATTTATTTTCACTTTCTAAAACATTTATAATACAAATTTAATTCATATTATAGAGAACTATTTATAAAACATAATTAATACAAGTTATTGAATGCATAATTCACTTTTAATACAAGTACAGACTTCTATTGAATCCGTAATTCACTTTTAATACAAAGTGCAGATTTATCATAGTATTGCTATACATTGCTATAAATGGTAATAAATAAGAAGTATCACTAAAATCAATAATTATTTATTAATAAGAATCCGCTTAACTAATTTTTCCTAAAAAAAATCTACTTATAAATTATCCGGTCCATTAGTACTGGCCATGGCCTCATTTAATTTAAAAACAACCCTTTTAATCTCATCACCATCGGGCATGGCCTAATTCGATGTTTTCACCGATTGGATAAAATAAATCTTTAGTCTCTCTTCCTATCATCAAAATAATTTTTAATATTCTAAGAAAAATATAGTTGAAAATTATTCATGAAGACTTCTGTCTTGGGTAGATTCATGATGGACCCTTAAATATATTAATAAATAATTTTGATATTCGTAAGAAATCAATGAAATTACGAATTAATGTTTTGTTTTATAAATAATATTTAACTTGAAGTTCTTTAATTTAGTAATAGGAAGAATACGCACGAAATTGGATAGAGTATTGAAACATTCAGTGGAAAAATATTTAATTTGATGCTTTTTGATTAAAATTATGTGAATGTCCTTGAGGGTTTTTTTCTGGAGGGAAGGGTGTTTACTGTTTTTCATATATAAACTAGTAAACGCGATCTGGGCGTCGTCCGGGCTCGATAAATATGTTTGATTGTTTTTATAAATTTAAATTTAAAATAAGATATTTCATTCGTTTTAATTTTTTTGTATTTTTTTTAGTTCATCTAAAAAAGAATATTTTTTTCTTTATCTTTCTTTTTCTGATAACTTTTGAAATCTATGACATTCAAAAGGTATAAAAAAAATTAATATATACATATAAATATAGTTAAATCCTTGCGAATATAATATACAATATATATATATATATTTGTATCTCATTAATTTGTATTTATAGTTCAAATAAAACTAAAATATTATAAGCTAATAGTTTATTTTTTTCATTTGGAACTAGAAAATACAGTCAAAATAAATATGAATCATTTGTATAATTTATAAAAAGTACAAGAAATACATATTTTAGGAGTTTGAAAAAAATATAATATATTTGTATCTCTTTAATTTGTATTTGCAGTAAATAAAAGTAAAACATAGTAAATGTTGAAAGATACATTAAAAAATTAATATGAATACGAATTTGATCTGGTTATATTCAACACAAATACAAATTTTGAAAAAGGTATCTAATTTATAATAAGATAAAAAAAAGTTTATAATGGGAGAGAAAAAAGAATTCTATTTTTAATTTTAAATATTTTAAAATATAAATGGTATGGAATAATGTGAATCTGGTTAAAAAAGGAGAGAGAGAGAAATGATTATATTATTAATATTAACTATTTTAAAACAAAAAATTATAAATATGTTAAGAAAAAAAAGAATAATATTATGATACTTTTGATTTGACATTTAATTATAATGTAGCTGTAATTAATAATATTTTAAAAGGATAGTTATTAAAAATAGAAATAAGCGGTGCCGTGCAGGTTCAATCTCACGACCACATGTATGGGATGTCCCACTTCAACCAGCGAGCCAAGTAGTAAAGCATGATATAATAAATAGTTATTTTGATAGTAAAATAACTTTCTCTGAATTTAAAAGTGATTTTGGTGGTAAAATAACTTTCTTATATGAAGTGTCTCACTTCAACCAGTAGGCCAAGTAGCTGCACCTGACTTTGATGGACCACGTGACAATATATTACTGATCTCATGGTAAAGGAACTCTCTCATATATATTAGATTTAGAGAATAGAATTACCAATACACTTGAGTACCAAAAGTTATACGTGGGGAAGATTGGTTGCTTGCTTATCAAAGTTAAGAGTAATTTTTAAAATTTTATATATTTTAACTATGGTTAGAATGTGCATGGTGAATGAGGAATATATTTTACAAGTACCACTCGTTGATTTAAATGTATGCTTGAGAAAATGAAGTTAAAATGTAACACAGGAGTAAAAAATATGGATATCCTTAGGTGAACGTTTGACCATATTTTATTGTATTTTGGAGGGGGAAAAAAAGAGATAGTAACTAATTATTATTTTCAAAGTAAAAATAATATTTAAAAATTAAAGTTATGTCTAACCATTAATATATAACTTAAAATTGTAGTAACTTTTGACTTTTTATAATTGTAATTAATGGAGTGAGAACACATTTTTGTTGTTTTTCAAATTCTTGAACATTATTGAAATTTTATGGTTAAATGTATTTTTTGAATTTCAACTTCAAAAAAAAAAATAGAAATTTTTTATGATCGAATGTGTTCTCCAAGATCAATAATATATGTTATCCAATTTATGCGGCATCGATAGAATTTCAAAAGTCAATTAAATTTTTTATATATTTTATAAATTTTTTAATTTGCTAATTATTATGATATATAATATTTTTTTATATAATTTTTAAATATATAATAAATTAAAAAATAAAAAAAGATAAATAAATTACACAAAAAATATTGAGAATCACCAAATGCTTCAAATCTGCAAAAACATGTAACCATTTTAATCTCTTTCTTTTGTCAACTGTAAGGGCACATAATTTTAAAAAAAAAACAAATCTGACAGGTAAGGCGCAAGGGTTGTGGCACCTTACCTTTACTGCATTTTGTAGCTTTCCTCAAGCAACGTTAGTGAGGACGGAGGACGTTAAGTGCAAAAGGCAAGGCGCAGCAGGCGCCTTTGCTTTTTTGGTGTCATCCCCATATTATTTGTCGTTTTGGTTAATTTTCAAAAAAATTATACCCATTTGATTTCGGACTCTGTATTAAGTGACGTAAGTGATTAAATTTTGCAGCCTATATAAAGCTAGCCACACTTTTCATTTTGAAACATCACAAATTCCAAAATTCCTTTTTTTTCCTTCATCTCATGGATTTAGATATGAGCACAAGAGACTCCAACTGGTGGGTGTTTACACTACCAGCTTTCCTTGGTTGGAAAAATACTCTTGTTGTTGATGAATATGTTGTACTCTATATTCTTTTAGCCTTTATTTCAATTACTCTAATCACCTGGGCTTCTACTCCTGGTGGTGTAGCTTGGAAAAACTACACTACTAGTACCTGTGGTCCAGGATCAATTCCTGGACCACGAGGCTTTCCGATTATCGGAAGTCTTTTCACTTTGAGCCGCGGTAGCTTAGCTCATCGCGTTTTAGCCACCGTGGCGTGGAGCCATAAAGCTAAACAGCTTATGGCTTTCAGCCTTGGTTCAACCCGTTTAGTTGTGTCTTCTGATCCTCAAATAGCTAAAGAGATTCTCACTTCACCTCATTTCGCTGACCGTCCGATTAAACAATCGGCTAAAAGCCTCATGTTTAGCCGAGCCATTGGGTTCGCTCCTAACGGAATGTACTGGCGTCTACTCCGTCGTATCGCTTCTTCATATCTCTTCTCTCCTAACCGAATCGCGGCTCACGAGACGAGCCGTCAGCTCGACTGTTCCGTTATGTTACGGAATATAGTAACGGAGCAGTCAGAAAACGGAAAAGTCGTTTTAAGGAAGCATTTACAATTTGCTGCTTTGAATAATATTATGGCTAGTGTGTTTGGGAAACGTTATGTTAGTAATAATAATAATGTTGATAGTAAATTAGAGCTTGAAGAGTTGCAAGATATGGTGAAGGAAGGATTTGAATTATTAGGTGCTTTTAATTGGTCTGATTATCTTCCGTGGTTGAGCTTCTTTTATGATCCTTCGGGCATTGTCCGAAGGTGTGAAGCTCTCGTGCCACGTGTACGAAAGTTCGTCATTGCTATTATTGACGAACATAGGCGCCGCCGTGACACTTGTGCATCCAAAATGATGGTAACTGATACCAGTGATTTTGTTGACGTTTTATTATCTCTTAATGGAGAAGAAAAGCTAGCCGAAGATGACATGGTTGCCGTACTTTGGGTATGCAATTACTCCGTTTCAATTTGTTTATCTTTTTTTTTTATTCTGCTTAAAAAACAATATATTCTTTTTATTTGCACAATTCTTTAATTATAATTTTTCACATGATAAGTTTAATTTTACAAAATTAAAAGGTATTTTTAATACATTTAATATTTAAAATTATAAAATTTAAAAATTATTTTTTTATTTTTTCTTAAAATTTCATATCAAATCAAAACTATACAAATAAATGGAAAGTTTGGAGGGAGTATTTATTGTAATAACGTGACCAACTTGTGTAAAATCATTTTTAGTAGCACAACTTAACTCTTACAGTTAACTCTTTCACCGCAAGAAAACAAAATATTGTCAATGCTTCAGAGCTAAATAGAAAATTTCCATGGTATAATCCCATTTTTCTAGGAATTAGCGATGGATTATATAAAAATTCAATCAGGTAGAAGTTATTTGCGATTGTTTTTTATCTAGTAGTGTTTTTAGTTTAATTTGTTTTGTTTTTTTTGTAAATTCAGGAAATGATTTTTAGAGGGACAGACACAATAGCCCTTTTAACGGAATGGGTTATGGCGGAACTTGTTTTGCACCCTGAAGTGCAAAACAAGTTACGACAAGAAGTCGATAATGTCACGATGGGAAAAGTTGTGACTGATGCGGACACTGTTCGGATGCCTTACTTACAAGCAGTGATAAAAGAGACGCTAAGAGTTCATCCACCGGGCCCACTTCTCTCGTGGGCCCGGCTTGCCACATCAAACGTTCGGCTCAGCAATGGCATGGTTGTGCCTTCCCATACTACCGCAATGGTTAACATCTGGGCTATTACTCATGACTCTGATGTGTGGGAAAATCCGTTTGAGTTTAAGCCAGAGAGGTTTGTGGTGTCTGAAGGTGGTGTGAATGTGGACGCGAGGGGGAGTGACCTACGTTTGGCACCGTTTGGGGCAGGAAGGAGAGTATGCCCCGGAAAGAATTTGGGGTTGGTCACCGTAATGTCATGGGTGGCTAAGTTGGTGCAGCATTTCGAGTTTGTGGAGGATGGGGCCCACCCGGTTGACTTGGGGGAAGTTTTAAAATTGTCTTGTGAAATGAAGAATCCACTCACTGTTATGGCCATGCAGAGGAATGTTCCGTTTTAGGGTTATGTGTGTTTTATTTTTATATTTTCTATTTTTATGGACTTTATAGATTGAATTTTGGTTGTTAAATTTGTGGACTCCAATTTTGAACCTATATGCAGAGAGTCCGGGCTTTATGTTAGGGAAAAAACCTTACTATTGTGTTTTCTTGTAAGTGATCTGTAATGGTATTCTCGTTTATTCACATTTAGTTAGTGTTTGATTATAGATTTTAAAAATTTATCTTTAAATATTTGTTTGACCAGGAAATTTGATCAAATTTTGAAATTGAAGCTTCAAATATCTTAGCTAAAAGACTTTTTCTATAATTTATTGCTATATCACATTTAAATGGGATTAGCATAAAAAATTTGTTGTTGGCTAATTCCTTTTATCTTCTAGTATTTCAGATATATGAAAAATCATGCAAATGTTGACCTTTTTATTTGAAAAAATATAAACGAAATGCCGACATTACCAAACTTAGCTTTAGACTAAAGTTGATCAAGAAGCATATCAATTTAAAATTATTTTTAGTAGCATGGTGAGGATATGTATAGATTTGTTTTAGTTTGTATCCCATTTTGGAATTGCATTTTCTAGTTGAAGGAAGGTTGACAAATTAAGACACATCAAAAATCGACACACAAATAAGTTCTAAATCTAGTTAGAGCTTGCTTTCAGCATGCAGGTTGATAACTAATAGTTTCTGTATTTGTTTTAGCAAAAGATTGACATTAACTCTACATTACATTAGTGGCAATAGACCATTTTCCTTTTAGCTGGAATTGAGCTAATGTCTCTAGATGCATTCAGAGTCGTTAAAGTCTTTAGCATCATTTATACTGAGTGTTGGTTGTACTACTAAATAATTATTGCAAAATTCTTTATTTATCGTAGTGTAATAATTTTGACATTCAACATGCAGATTGATGAAAATATATCATAAATAGAATACCAAAAGGAGAAAGTTGCATGAAATTTTATAGTTAATCATATCCATGAAGAAACAAACCTCAGAGCTTAGCTTTGTTAATTCGTTTTATTACATTTGTTATGACAAAGAGAATTTACTAATTGATCTACGAGTTTTATCAATAGTAACGCATATTTAATTTCTATAGATGAAAGAAATTATTAAGCATTGTTTATTTATGAAGAATTTTATTAGGGTCAATAGTGCTAATTAAGGAATCTGACACACAAGTTGTATGAGAATTGATAGGCGAACCCCTAGAGATGTTTTGCTTGTGCCCCACCCCGGAGCAAATCCCAAAGCTGTCATTTAAACCACAAGTATAGAATATATCCTCGATCTACCGCATGGCATAACAAGTGGTCTTAAACTCTTGTAGGAATGTGGATATCTTAATAAAAAGTCTAGAGAAGAGTTGAAATTATCTCTAAACTTGAAAAAAAATATTAGAGGTGTATTTCATTCATATTACAAAATCGAAGATATATTTAAATTCAGTTAATCAAATATAGAAATATCATTAAGATTGTCAATAATTAAATTCGTAAATGAAATCAATAATTCACACCAAATAACTTGGGCCTAGTTATATAAAAGAAACCAACTTTGACTTGCAAGTCTTAAGGGAGGTAGAACCTCAGAAGAATGAGAAAAAGGCATGACCAGAAGAATTGTGTGAAATAAATGAATTTATCTAGTTGAGGCATTCTTGATTGATTGAGACAAAGTGATTCCCTAATTATAGCTTAACTCCGTTAATTAATCAAATATAGAAATATTGTTAAGATTATCAATAATTAAATTCATAAATGAAATCAATAATTGACGCCAAATTTGAATACACTTCTCTTTAAAGCACTAGTTAGAAGTGTGTAATAATGAAGTGATATACTTTTGAAGGAGGGTAGGCTAGTATAGCAGAGAGATGCAAGTAGTTATAGGCAACTGGTTGAGCACATAGTCAAGGAAACAGTGACAGTGACACTGTGACAGGCAAGAGGCCAGTTGAGAAATGAAATGTGTGCCAAGAAATAGAGGATGGGTCCCTGAACAAAAAAAGATTTATGTTAACGCGTACGACGTAGGGGGTCAAATGTAAGTCTACGACAAAACTCACTTCCGATGGTAACCCTACCACTATTCACGTGCATGCACCCCCTTTGGCTTTTGACTGCTTTTCATCACTTATGGGGGGCAATCCACGTACCACTACCCCCCTCTTCACTTTCACATGAAAAAGGCAGAATTATAAGCTTCTCTATCAATTTAACATATATTTAAATTTAATCAAAATAATATACATATTATATTTTATAAATTACAAAAAATTTCACTCATTACCGATCGATTGTAATCTTACCAAGACATTGAAAAAGTCGCAATATGAACAAGGAGCTGAAAGCCACTTGACTGTAAGGAGAAGAACACATTTTCAAAAGCTTTTTATTGAACCTGCTCCGATTTTAATTCGTGCTGGACTAATTGATATACCAATAATCAAGTCTTCAATTTACCGGTGGAATATATTGCATCAACCTAGAAGCATAAGCTGATCCATGATTTATGTTTCATCTTTTGTTTCCTTTTCGTTTGGTTGATTAGTAGATGGGTGAGGCCTACAAGTCTAATAGATTTTCACTTGAGCTTTCCGTAGGAAAGCAAGTCTACAAGCCACTACAGTGAGGCTATATCTTTTATTTCTTTCTCGTATTGAGATCTTAGGATGTTATACGCATCCCATGTCAAAAGATGGTTATCGGTTCAAGAACGTAAGATGTCTCTGCTTTTTTAGTATAAGAAAGGGTAAAGAAAATGGCTCGAACCAATGTTCGAATACCAGGCGCTATGGTGTTGAAGTAACACTGACTCTTTGGTCTTAAGACCGTTGGTTTTAAGAATGAGTCATTGCCCTTCTCTGACCCTAACTGCCCAATATGAGAGCGAACAACTAATACGTTCCACTATTCTTCCGGTATGAACCACTTAAAGAGCATACAATGACTTTTTCGATCGAGGAACACATTAGATATTTACCTAAACCAGTAGGCCCTTGAGCAAATCCCATGTCACTTACTTAGCAGGTGTTTGGATATGCGATTTTATCACGTGACTTAAAATGAGATGAATCAACGTTTAGGCATGCGATTCTATCTCATGGTAAGATTGTACAAAAAATTGGGACAATTTTGATAGTTTTCATAACTTATGAGCAAAAATACAATTTAAAAATCCAAACTACGTGTTCAAACAAAACTTTAATTTCATCTCATATGATTTTATATCATGATTCCATCTCAAATTTTAGTAATGCTCATGCACTAATTTGGGGTGGGGGTAATTTAATGTGTATATGGTAAACATTGATTATGATAAATATGAAAATTGTAGGCCTAAAATTGAATAGGAAATCGATAGCTGAATAAGTTTTGGTTAATTTCTTGTGTATGAATATATGATATTGTAAATGAAAAAAAAGGGAAGGAAAGTTTTCCCATCTATTGGTTTCTCTTTCGTATTCTTATTCTTGATCTTTAACACATAAAGTATTAAATTGCGAATGCTACTCTCTCTGTTTAAAAAGAATTATCTGGTTTGACTTGTACAGAATTTAAGAAAAGAAAAAAGACTTTTCAATCTTATAGTACTAAATTAAAGTTATGTTAAAAGTATCAAAATGTCCTTTAATCTTGTAATTTTAAATATAGCACGTGAAAAGTTGAAATTAAAATTTTATCAAAAAAAGAAAATTGATCATTCCTTTTTAAATAGACAAAAAAGAAATATATGTCAATATTATTTAAACGAAGAGCGTATATTTATTACACCAATGTGATTAATTTTGGATAGAGAAAATTAAAAAATATACAAGTCAAAATACACAAATCAACTTTGAAATACCTTTTTGTTAAATTCCAACTTCTAATACGCTTTTTTTACTTTCAATATTAATTGAAACAATATATACAATATTTATATATAAAAAAAATGTAAAAGCAATTGTGAAAGTACAAAGACAATATCGTAAGGATAGATTCAGTGTTGATTAGACTGGACTCTTCTTAAGTCATGTCTTTCATACTTATAGCATAAGAAACAAAGGGAGTTATGGGTAGTCCGTAGTCGCATTCTTTGAACAAAATTCATCTTGGTTTGGTTTCTGAGAACAAGCAAGAGTATCACTAGCGTCCAATTCCTTTTGCATGTCTTTGGGTCCCATGCATAACCCCAAAGGTCATTTGATAGATGATTTCGAGGGGAAGTTACACTAATCGAATATCATTACTATGAGGCTCGATCGTGATGATACAATAATTTACCCATGCTACAAGAACCACCCATTACTTTACTATAGTAAAGGATGAACTTAACTTATGAATCTGTTTAAAAGTCCTCGATGAGGCTAGATGAGGAGTTGCTTGAATTAACGACACGATCGATCCTATCGACGCTGACGATGCAGGTTATAATAATTCTTACCTAAATCAATGATCAATACTTCTCTCAAAAATATGCAATAATGCTCATACTAATATTAACCGAGTTGATTAAATACTCAAAATACTTCTTTAGAGCATAAATGAGCTCTTATTTTATTAAAACTTCTTTCTCCCACTTCATTATTATTTTTTTAAAGTAGTTATGCTTTCTCTAAATAATTCACTTTACTAAATCTACAAAATTCGTGCATAATGATACATAAATATACTTTTTGAAATTCTTCTAATTAAAGTAAAATTACTTTTTTGAAATTCTTGAACTTACTTTATTCATAAAAATAATGCATACGAAGTACTATAACAAATTTTTAAATATCATTGTTAGAAAAAATGTGATATAATAAGCATGAACCATGATTCAAAGATCAACAATGATGTGACATACCATAATTTCTATTATGAAATCAAGAATCACAATAGGAAGTAAAGATAATTTAAAAATCATGAACTTTGGGATAAAATCCTAACTTTAATGTTACTAATTGAAATTATAGATGTAAGGTATGAGGAAAAATTTAATTCCTCACTATGATAGTTTTACATATTTGAAAGAACAAAAGTTCTTGAACAAAAACTTTGTGATTGAAATTTTACAGCTTGAACTTGAGAAATTTTTTTATTGAGTTCTCGGAGACAAAGGTTGGGGAAGAATCTTGGTTCAAAACCTCAAGATACTTGAAGAGAATCTTGAACAACATGGAGCCTTTAGATCTTGTGAATCTGGAGAAATTCGTTTAATTTCTTGAAATTCTTGATCTTTGGGAGAAGGAAAATTACGAATTTTTGGAGTTACTATGCATATAAGAATATTATTAGGTTATGAGATTGACTTGGGAAAGTTAATTGAGGGTAAAATGTTAAAAATACATTTCTAAAAATGTAAGAAGATCATCAAAATAAAAATAATCACCTTTTAATGAGTCTCATTCGTCAAATCGACAATCTGGAGGCCCCATTACGGAATAATTCGATAAGTCGCCGAATGAAAGCTTTAGATCACCTAATATAATTGTTTCTGAAGATTTTTAGGTCAATTCAGCAAATTCATAGACGATTCTACGAGTTGGTGAATTGCAAGGCCAGCTCTTCGAATGGTCCATTCTGGATATGCTTCAATAAAATGATTATAATTTTTTTTTGGACTCTGATTAAGCCGAACTTAGAGTAGTTGGAAAGAAGACTCAAATACCTTTAATTTGTTATATTATGGGTCACCTAACTTTTTATATTTTGAAATATAGGATCGTTTAGAGTTGACTCTTGTATGAACTCATACGAAAACTTGACCGATAAAAATGCTTTAAACTTGGCTTGATATTTGAGATTCCTTATGATCCTATATCACATTTGATACCCTTCAAATACTTAGAAAAGAACCTTAACATATATTCATAATTTAGAAGTCATTAGGTCACTTAACTCTTAAAAAATCTTAAATTAAAAACTCAATCGGCGAAAAAGATTTTAACTCAATTTTGTAATATCGACTCTTATGATCTTAATTTACGTCTGAATCTATTCACACACTAAAGAATTAACCTTAACACCTATACACAATTTAAAATTACCTAAATCTATATGTATATGAAGAATGATTCAGGCCTTAGCTTAAAAAAATTTGAGATGTTATAGGTTAGTAGAAGTATTATACATGTATTACGTCATGCATAAGTAATATTGTGCATGTTTGGTAATTGGTTAACATTATGTATAAAATTAATATAATATTTGATTTGTGATTTATAGATCAACATAACTTATAATTGTGTATTTATAATTTTAGTTATAAAAAAAATTATATATAATTCATCTCAATAACACATACTAAAAATTTTATTTCTTTATCTCATTTTACGTGATCTCATTTTCTTTTTAGTTCATCCTAAGAAAAATCACCTTATTCTAATTAAAAATAATTTAACTTAATTTTTTTTTTTGTCTTTATGAATGATTCTTAAATACACAAATATTCTCTCTGTCCATCTTTACTTGACCCCTATACTATTTTAGGATGTCCAACAATACTTGTTCTGTTTATGAAATCAAGAGATAATTTTACACTTAGTTCCTAATTTACCCTAGTCATTAATTATAATTATTTCTCTATTACATTTTTCAGTACATTGCATTAATTATATTCAAAGGGTGATTTGGTAAAATTACCCCTATCATTTACTACTCCTTAATCCCTGTGTCAAGTCAATAGGGATCAAGTAAAGTTGGACGGAGGGAGTATCTAAAAATTATTTTGAGTTACAGGTTTCAAAAATCTTACATTTTCCTTCAACACCATATCAAATTAAAAAATATCATATACAATAAAATGAAAAAAATAATATCTAATTTATATATTATTAATACCTACTCTAATTGATGACTGACAAATAGCTGCATAAGTCATAAATATCTGTCCTTGAAATAGTAGAGTGATGAGGTAAATAGAAGAATAGTGTATTAAAGCAAGAAATATATAGGGAGCAGGAGTGTGGGTTAACTAACTGGTGTCTGCAGAAAGCACACAGTATACATGAAGCTGGATATTCGGTTGATATGATTGAGTTAATTAGCACTGATTTCAAGAACACAAACATTTTCACGTGAATTTGTGCAATTATTAAATACTGCCTCTGCAATTCCTTTTCTTATTTCCTCTTTAATTAATTACACATTCAATCATCACTCACGTCAATATTCAAACTAATGTGTCATGCACTCATGCTTTGACCTTACAAAAATTATTTTTGGTCGCAAGCAAATTACTTGTTCTGATTACTTACTCAACTAAAGACTTAAATATCATAATAAGTTAGAATAAGCTTAATAACATCAAAACTCAACCTTTAAGGAAAATCAATATCAAACATTTAATAGTGCAAAACCTTAACTCCAAAACAAAGAATTAGATGATACCAATCTAGTTTATGATGTCTTTAGCATAGTATTTCTAGAATAGATATCGTGATAGGTCACACTTACCCCAAACTTAAGAAAACAAATGAAATTGAAGTAATGACATAAAATATGCATCTGACTGCAAAGAGGCTTCACTAATGGTTGAATAGAAAAGTTGAATAATCTTCTATGGTGTTATAATGACATTGCCGGTCATTTTTTAACTTATTTGTGAAAATTACTATTTTGTCCTTTCATAAGTTATTTTGGATCTATTTTAAGCTATCTGTGTGGTTGGAACTAAGATCTTGTATTTTAAAAGTGGAAAATGTGAGTTTTGGCATTTTGAAAGCTTAAGTTGTTAAAAAAAGAGTTTTTGTACCATTCGAAGTTTCGGGAGTCGAAATAGAAATTTGTCGATTCCATCAACTCAAAAATGTCAAATTTGATCAAGGAGAAGTGACGGAACTGAATTTGGAGTTAAAACAGAGATTTTGGATCTAAAGTTACATTTTCAATTGATTTCGGAACCTAAGTTTGACTTTGGTCATCATTCGGAGTTCAAAAACTCGAATCGAAATTCCAACAATTTCAGTGATTTCGAAAGGTGAAACTAACACTAGAAATAGTCTCGTTGTAATTTTTTTGAATCTTTCGAGGGTAGTTTTTTAGTATTTTGAGTTTTGACTCATTTTAACGAGTTTTATCGGTAACTGAGTCGAGGAGACCTCAAAATCAAATTTTGATAATTGCGTTGAGTTTGGATCGCCGTTTCTGGTAGGGATACATGTCTAATTTGTGCGTATCGAGTTTCTAATGGACCCCAAGGATCCGTTCTGAGAATTTGCAATAGTTGATTTTTTTGATATCTAGTGCATGGCACTTTGTACTCCGCGGTCGTGGAGGGTTAGTTTGTTTGACCTCCGTGTTCGCGAAGGTAGGGCCCGCGTTCGTAGAGTGTTGACCCTGTTGACCTCTGCGTTCACGAAGCTCTGTCTTCTTTTCTCTCCACGTTTGTGGACCTATTCCCGCGTTCGCGGAGTATGTTTTATACCTCAACAGTTTTTTATCGTGAAAACACCATTTTCATCCATTTTTTATAATTTCAAGCTTTATTGGACGATTTTTGACGAAGGTTTTTGTGGAAATTTTTTGGGTAAGTGTTTCTACCATCAAAATAATTAATTTCCATTACTTTTCTCTTGATTTTGTCTTGAATTTCATTATTTTGAATGATTCAAATTGGTTTTTTTCATGTCTATGATTCGAAAACTTTAAATGTTGATTTCTCCTTTAATTTGAGCTCAATTTCAGTGGGTTTTCACCCACGAACTCCTTTTTTCGTATAGAATCATAATTTCTAGTCAATTTTTAGATTCGAAAACCTTAAAATTTAGCCTTAACTTTGACCATTTTACCCCTGAGCCCAATTCGTACTAATATGGATATCAAAATTCATCTCTTGATGCATATTATCTATTCTTAATAGTGGTGGATTGATTCGAACTCGTTTTTGAGGCGTTGATTGTTCGGAAGCTCAGTTCGAGTTCGATTTCGGCATTGAGGTAGGTTCAACTAACTTTTTTGGAACTAGATTTGAATTATTGGATATGTTTATGTGATAATTGTAAGATTTAGATTATTTCATGAGTAATTGGATGGATATGATAGTATTTTGGCGATAATGTGATATATGTTATATTGGAATTGGAGTAAATTGTGGATCCATTGGCAAATTGAGATGTATTCTTGAGATTTGAGATATTTTTGGATGTTGTGATAATATGAGACTTGTAATATTATTTGAGAAACTTTGTGGTAATTAATGATATTTGGGATGCTTTCGAAAACTCATGTGCATATTTTGGGACTTGCGGAGTCCGGTACTATCGAGATATTTGGCTATCGATGAAAGTGTGGTACTTGGAGGTATGTTGGTGGCTTGTGGTACTAGTTGTGATACTTGACATTTCCCTTCTGATCCAATGGTTATCATTTATTAGTTATCTTATTATATTGTTGTCTTATACATTGATTTGTGGCATTGGAATGTGTTCACTTCATGTTGCATCTATACCACCCCCTTGATCACGCGGAGGAGATAAGGATTGAGATATTGTACCACTTTTTATAAAATTTCTTGACCACGCGGAGGTGGCATGGGTGAGATTGTACCACTTTTACTATACCACCTTTTAAAAAAATCCTTGACCACGAGGAGGTGACAAGGTTGAGATATTGTGATAGAAATTTCAATACATGGCCTGTGAGGTCCCCTGGGTTCTACCTAGTAGCTTTAGCTAGGTAGATGTGTACACCGATTGTGTGGTAGTCGTGATTCCACCCCATGCATTGTATTCATACATCACATTTACATTGTATCTATGAAACCCCGTGTTTCTCATCTTCCATAATATACATATTGTGGCATGTTGTATAAGACATATATGAATCTAGATAGAACCAAAGGGTAATAAGGCTGCAAATAAGTGATAATATCAAGGGATTAAAGTTTTAAGTCAAAGAAATCCCCTGAATGCATATTCGGGATTAGAGAGATGACCCAAGTGGCACTTCGCTCTTTTCAGAAGATTTAAATTGAGTTTCACTTCTCGGATGGGACTAAGAGTGCATAATTTGATAATAATGGATTGTTAAGGGGTATTTTAATATCCCAAAGTTAATATGTTAAATTTCGGAGTCAAGGAAATTTCAAGATAAAGTTTGGCCAAAGTTACCGTAAGCTTCTTTAAGAAATTCTTTTTAAATTTGGATCAAATGTATCATACCATATCTCCAAAAATATAGGAAGTTAGAAGTTCCATGACCTATCAAATTGAAGGTCTATGATTCTAGTTTTCTACGCACAAAAACACGTATCAATCCGACTTCATAATCAAAAGTTATAAGAGTTGTACTGCGACTACCTGAGTAGAAAACTGGGTCATGGACCGGGTCGGGTCAAGCCCACATAGAAGTCGGCTAAATTGATGTTTTAAAGTTGGAAACAAACCTATTTTCATTCCAAATAGTTCATAAACTAAACAAAAATCTCCCACCAGGTTCCTAAGCAATTTAGGTAAGTTCTTCGCATTTTTACCGTTAAAATTCGCCCACGTGCCTAGAAATGCATGCCTTACGCTTTGCGATTGTTTTCTCCTCTTATTAGTTATGTTTGGGGACTATTTTTAGACTGTGAAAAAGTGGTGTTCTTGTTGGTCATTGTATGTTTGCAGCTAGTTTGTTTAGGTAATCATTTTGGGACCCATTTACAACTATTTTTACGAAATTCTATGGATGTTTTCTCGTGTAAACGTTATATGGTAAATCTGGTCATTAATATTAATTTATGGGCTATTTGTAGGTATTTTTAAGTTGCGTATATATAGTCGTTGCAAAGCTTAGGACGCCGGGAACAACTTTCATGAAGGAACTTTGGGCATTCGGACGTCCGTTGGAAAGGTATATTAAGATTGAGCTCTATCCCTCCTTTTAGCACGAAATCCAGGAAAAGTCCTAAAATGTCAAATGCATTATTTTACTATTTTATTGCTAGAAAGACCTTCTGTAAAAGGCATTGGGATCGTAACTGAATTATCTTCATTATGTTATTAGGTTGGCATTCTATTCATTTGCTCAAATTGGACATTCAATGTCTATATATCAATTTATCGGATTTCTTTACTACCTGTCCTAAAACCATAATTGAAGCACCTAGAAAGTAACACGTTGATTTTTAATAATCTCCAGTATAACACTCCTATTTAAACTACTAATACACTTTATTTTTTTGAAGTATTTTCTTTTATTAATTGACATGGAACCAAGTGTAAGTATTATGTGAAGCACCTTTATGAACATTCTCAGCATTAAGGCCTCATTCTAAATATTGAGTTAAGTTGTCAAACTTATTTGAAAGACATATAAGATCCCACGGGCCATATGTATATGTTACGACAGTGATTATGATGTTATGAGGATAAGTGTACTAATGAGCCAAGATTGGTTGAATTTATGTTATGGCCTACGATGTGTATTCATATCATACATTGCATGTTATGCATGGACGTCGAGCTATAATTGGAGGTATGAGACCTATTTGCCCACTGACTATATATATGTATATGATACGGATGGCCGCAGGTTGGCAGATATGATGTCGGTTAGCTACCAGAAAGGACCACCATTGCTAGCATTTGGTTGGGTATGTCATGTATTTGCATCTATATATATGTATTCACGACATGCGATTACCCGAACATACCATACATATTTGATCACTAGGAGCCTGAGTGTTGGCCAGGAAGGTTACCTAAGTTTTGGTTACAGGTGATATTTCTATTACCATTTTCCTATAGTTATCTCTAGTTTTACTTTCTGTCTTACATACCAGTACATGTTTATTCGTATTGACGTCCCATTTCCTGGGGACGTTGCATTTTATTTCGTGCGTGTAGGTTTAGATTGTGATTACGATTGACCCCTCCACTAGGAGCCCAATTCAGTTGTGAGTTGGTAAGCTCCACCTTTTCCTGGAGCTTTAACAGGATGCTTACTTTTTGTTATACAGTTGGGTATAGTCGGGGTCCTGTCCCGGCAATGTTAGTGATTCTCTTAGAGGCTATTTTGGACATGTTATTTTGGATTGGTTCTCTTGTGCCTTTTTATCTCCAGTCATAGGATTGGTATGTATATATAGTGTGTGAATGTACCTCTGTTGTTGCAGCCTTGTCAGCTAGCACTTTATCGTTTTTGTTTACCTATCCTTATGTAAATGATTAATTATTGATCAAGTCATGATCCATATGGTCCAGACTTAGTTTTTCAGATGTTATGTTGTCCGATCTTTTGGACCCTAGGTTAGTCAGCTAGCATGTTTAGTGGCTTACTCGACCAATGGTGGTATCGAGTGCCAGTCATGTCCCCCCATCGTTTGGGGCGTGACAATATCATTGATTATTCTTGCTATCTTTAACTGTTCTTATAATTGTGTGTGTGTATATATATATATATATATATATATATTGTGTACTAATCCTTCATTGCAAGTTATAGGATTCTTAGTTATTACATGTTTATCCGATTTCTCCTACCTAGTTGGTTGAACCTACTGAGTACATTTCAGTGTACTCACTTCTACTATGTTTTCTCCCTGCAAATCGAGCACAGAGACTCCCCCATGGTAGTTGATTCACTTGAGCGGAGTTTCTTATTCTATCCCTCGGACTACAACGGTAAGACTTAGTAATCAAGTAATCAAGTCTCCGTTATACTGTTGAGATTCCTTTTCTGGTTGTATCTTTGTTCCAGACTATGCATTTTCTTTATGAGACAACTTTGTATTTACTCTTTCATATGTTAGAAGCTCTTGTATACATGACTTCAGGTTTTGGGATTTGAATATAAATGTTGTGGTTTGTTTTACTATTTCTTTTCTTTAGTCGCGATTCGATTTTGGATCGTGACAGGTGCTCCTATTGAGAATCTCTATCATCTATGTCTGCATCATAAAAAGATGCAGATCGAAATGACATCAATACATAAAATGTATGAGTATGTAAAATGGTCAAAAGAATTTTATGATGAAAAACTTAATTTAAAATTTAACTCTACTCTATCTCAATTAATAAGGATATCTTATGCAAGAAAACATAAGTTTCAACATTTTTTAAAGAATAAAGAATGTAACTCAAATTAAAGAAATAAAAATAACACTTAAAATTTGGAGAGTTTATCTAACCGACAACCATCATGAGGAACTTCGTGATGATACAACGTCTTGCCTACATTATCAGAGTCATCCAATACCTTATCGGGGTAAAGGACAAAATTGACTTATGGATCCATCTTGTAGACCTTTTCAGAAGCAAGTGAGAAGTAGTACAAGTTTGGTACGATTTTATCCTACACTAACTATGTAGTGTATGAGTTTGAGTTATTATTACTATTACCCATATTGCTTCTCAATAATTTAAGGGTGAAATTTACCCAAATAATTTGTTCAGTCTTTTGGGACTTAGCCCAACTTTAGGTTTTCTCAACTCACTACTTCTCGTTTGTAATTATGATCTTCATTCAAGGAATGCATAAGATATAGATTTTCTTCTCAACTCAGTCTCAAGATAAACATTTAAAAATACTCATGTTCATATACAATATGTAATTCAAGGGACCCATTTAATTCAAGTTATGCTCAAACTCTTTGTAAGTACTATAAAAAAATAATCACACTTCAATTCAAGCAAGCCATAACAAAAATATTTGCAAAACTTCTATAGAATTCTTATAGATGTAGTGTTGTTTCATAACTCTAAAGAAATCTACTCAACCATATAATCATTAAAATAAAATAATGTAATTTAGTAAGAAATACTTGTTAAAATCCTAGAATTTTTAAGAAAAGTCAACAGGTATTATGTAAATCTGATTGATAGTTAAATTTGTTGGGAAAAACATGGGTAAGGCTCAAGAATAAGTTTTATGCAACTTTACATACCTGTGACACGAAGATCTCTTGAAGAATTTAGAAGATCATTCTCAAACCCTAGCTTCTCTTCTTCTCCTTATTCTTCTTTCTTAAAAATTTACATGTTTTTTTTTAGAGAAACTGACGTTAAATACTGATATAGGATGAAGTTTTTATTCCAAAATGACATGATTTTAGTTTAGGAAGAATGGAGAAAGATCAAAATACCCCTGCATTAAAAACTGATGAACTCCCCTGCACGAGACCCTACATGGATTGTACAGGACAATATGGGCCATATAGAAATCCATGAGAGGGGAGGCTGGCAAGGGTCTGGAAAAAAAAGGGGGACTCACCACTAAAAGGACCACAGGTCGTACAAGGCCACACGGACTACAGGACTCCATGTTCCATGAGATTTTCATGGCTTGGGCAGTGGGTCTCCCACGAGGGACACCATCGCTCGTGGTGCCCACCATGGGTCTTAGTCCCTATCATGGACCCCCACCTCTTCTCCAAGACTGCCCCACGAGTCCTTACATGACTCGTACAACTTTGTATGACTCATGTGGGCCTTGTGAAGGATACTTTTTCCATGGAGCTTTTTTTTAAACTTGATTTTTGATCTTCCCACTTAGGGGGGTGCTACATAATGTCTAATCTTCTTATTTTGTGGCTTTAAAAATGTTGAAGATAATGTCACCATTATTTTCAACAAAGTATGAAATAAAAGATTTCGATGAGAGAGGAAGGGGTCTAATTTCAATTTATGGAGGATTAGAATGAGATCGTCATTGATATTACAAGGATAATGAAGGCGATTGAGGAGAATTTTTCAAAAGTTAAAAAAAATTAGAATTAGAGTTGTTCAAAATCAAATCGAAATCAATAATTCGAATTATAAAAAATTATTGATTTATCGGTAATGGATTATTGTTTTAGTGGTTTTAGTAATGGTTTTAACTTTTTTTATTATCAATTATCGATTCTTAATGATTTTAGATTTTTTTGCTATATCGGTCTAACTGATAATGCAATAGTACCATTATATAATTATATTTATATCATTTGGTGTATAAAGTCCTTCACTGAGATTTCAAGTTCATACTTTTATTTTTTATTGTCTCAAACTCTTAGTTTTTCTACAACGTGACATTGTTTACTTTTAAGCAAGTACATTGTTAATTTGATTTGTCACCTTATTTCTGAGTGATTTTCAATGATATTTTTATGGAAAATTGTAATGGTTAAACTGATAACCAAATCGATAAATCAATAATCCTGTAACACCTCATAATCCTATTTTTAGGATCCAAAATTTTAATCGCAAATACATAAGCTTGAAACTAGTGATGGCTTACTTGTACATATATTTTAAGGATCATTAACATATGTGGAAAGTGTGTTGGAAGTGGATTTGGGTCATGAGAGACCTCTAGTACTTAGTTGAGTTCAAAACTTTCCTACCGATTAAGTTTTTTGCACTAGATTATGCAAGAGTCAACTTTAAATGACCAGAACTTTTAGAAAATAAAGAATTAGGTGGCCCGTAATATATAATATTAAATATCCTTGAATTATATTTTCAACGCCATTAATTTCGTCTTATTTAGAGTTTGGAGTAGAAAATTATGACCATTTTACTACAGATTGCCAGAGTAGAGTTACATCTACGGTTCTGACTTATGAGTCGTGGATTGAACTACAACCCGTACTGTCAGTTCGTGGAATGACTTCTGCAAGTCTAATTTTGGTCCCCAACTCTATAGACCTAACTAAGAGTCATAAAAGCTTCTAAGTATCATGGTTTGGGCCCATAGAATGAGTCTTAGGACCTCGAAATCTATCTCTGTTTCTACGAACAAATTTCTACGGTCCATATATTCTTTTATGGTCGTAGATAGTCCCATATATGACTTAGACAGTGTTTTTAAGAAAGAGTATTTTCTTTCTTTCTCACTCTTTAAGCCTAAACTTGTCAGTTTTTCACCTAATTAAATCCCTAAACATGAATCTTCAATTTCATTACGCTCAAAACATTCTCCAAACTTAGAACACAATTTCAAGAGTAGAAAAGCTAGGGCTTTCAAGTACACCTTCTTCAAAGTTCTTAAGAATCTAATTCTTCCAGGTATGTAAGGCCTACAAATATCCTACTACATTATCTCACCATCATATAACTACTAGTTTCTTCAAGTACCAAGTTCTTCATTATGAGTAAATGTTCTTGTTTATGTTATTTTTAAAGAAAAACATGAAAATTACTAAATTTTTCTACTATATTGAGGTCCTAAGTTGAGATATATTTCTAATTGCTAAACTAGTTAAACCCTAAAGTTACTACAAAAATCTATGAATTTTCAAGTCTTGCTTTAAACTCGAGAAAAGTATTAGCATAAGTATTTTATGAACAGTGAAGCATGAAACCTATGATTTTAGATAGTTTTGAGAAAAGTTAAGAGAATACTAAGTTGGACTAAGTCCCAAAGAGAAGAAAAGTAACACTTTGAGCAAATATATTCTTTTAATTATGAGCATATAATTAATACTTTTGAGAGTAGTATTGAGCATCAATATAGGTAAGAGTAATAATAACTCAAACTCATAAACTACGTAACTAACATAAGATAGGATTGTACCAAGAGTACAACTCCTCGCTGCCACTGCGATGACCCAACTTTGGGGTGGATCCACTCCCCTAGTACTTCGTCCCTTACCTTAGCAAAGTGTGAGATGGCTCTGGCAGCGTGGGCAAGACGTTGTATCATCACGAGGCTCATAGTGATGGTTGTCGATTAGAGAAACTCCCCAAGTTAAAGTAGATTAATTCTTGCATACAGAGTTTCAATATATGATATTACTTTCAACATACACTTTATTTATTATTTTTACTATTGTATTTTGAGACATGCTTTTAGCTACTTCTGAGTATAGTACCTTATCCGGAGTTCCTTGTTTTTTCTATTTTACATGCTTGTACATTTTATGTACTGATGTCCTTTGAACTTGCATCGTTTTATGATGCAGACGCAAGTGATAGAGTCCCTCAGAAGACGCTCCGTTGAGGACTAACATTTCATTTAGCTATTGGTGCGGCCTCCTACCAATCAGAGGCTTTTTGAAGTCTTTATTTCTGTTTCAATATTTATTTTTAGTTGTGGTTACCGTGGGCCTATCACGGTAGTTGTTTCAAATTATCTTAGTTAGCGGTTTCATAGACTGGATGACATGAGTTTCAGTTGTTACTTTCAGTTATTGTTGAGATATTTCCTCTATTTAGTTTGTCGAGATTATTGCAGCATCTTTAATTTAGTTCATTATATCTAAGTCTATCACTTATTATTTAAGTCTTCTGCTGAGTAAAGTAGGCAGGCAAGTGGTTCGCTTGGGATCAGAAATGGTTATAGGTGTCGGCCACGTCCAAGGTGTGAACTCAGGGAGTGACAAATCGATAAGCCAATATCTTAATGGTTTTATATAATTCAGTATGCCTACAAATCAATAACTGATAAGTCGAATCGATAAACATCAATTAATACGTAAACCTAGTAAACTCAATATAGTTGAACTTCAATGCAGATATGGAATATAGAGTGACAACAAAAAAACAAATAGGGATGAAGGATGAGTTGGTCATGTATGCAACAACAATTTTCAAATGTGAAGTAAAGATAGCGATTGACAAGTGGATCATCGACCTACTTATGTAGTCCTTAAGCTTTATTGTTGCGCATTTTCAATTGAAGAAAGATGACCATTTGATGTTTTGCCAGAAAGACATGTTTATATGACTTATAGGGAAATAAGGTAAAAGAATGCAAAAAGGGAGCTAAAATTAAGCAAACAGTTTGTAGCTAGAAATTAGTGTTGATGCAAAGAAAGTGATGCAGTGGCATGACCACATGTGATACTATATCATCAGTTCACAAACCACAATTAGAGGTAGAATGGTTATACTTAAGAAGAGTTTCATAAAAACAACTAGTTAATCAACAACATTATTAGTAATTTTCTTTATGAGATTCGACGCGTATATTATTGAGTCTTATATATTTAAGCAACGGTCGCTTTATATTTTATTGAGAGGTGTAAGTTGAGTGTATCAGCCATCTTCATAAATATAAGAGGAAGCTGAACATTACGATCACAATTATTCTGAAAAAGTATAATCCCAATACTGCAGAAGAAATTAAATGAAGTACTCTAGATACAAAGTATGAAAAAGTGTCTATTAACTTCTCCCCAATTTAGAGTAGCTAGGTGGAGAAGTAAAATCAATCCTTGTTCATACATAGGCTTCTTGGGTACAAAATGGATCACTTCAAATAGGTTCATTGCTCTGGCACAAAATACGATTAATCCAGCATGAGCCCCTAGTAGTTTATCGAATAGAATAATAAGTTGGACATTTCCGATCCACCAAGCAAAATCATTAATTTTTTAATTACGATCACCTAAAACTATAATTTCATTAAAGAGCATTTTCACGTGGTAAAACTTCCTCATGATTAAATACATTAATCCTTGGACGATTTTCTAAGTAATATATCTTTGGCTGGAAACAAGCTATTGGAAGCAATGATTCATCAACTTCCACACGTTGAGGCTTGAGATTGAAACTTTGATTGAGAAATTCTTAGACCTTTTTACCACTTCTTTAATTTCATGTAATGAATGTTTTGTGGGTGTAGTAGTTATTTACATATTAATTGAATGATTATTACTCACTCTCCTCCTTTTTAGTTGTCATGTTACGTTTTTCAGAGTCAATTTGAATAATTTTAAAAGTTAAATTAGATTATATTAATTTGATATTTTAAAATAAAAATTTAAATATTCAAACATTATAAAGTACTATGAATTATAAATTTTTTTCATATCAACATAATGTATAATATATTTTAAAATATCAGTCAAATTTTATACTATTTAACTCTCACAAAGAAAACCACGACATCTTTAAAAAATAAAGAAAATATTATTTATGAATGTGTCTTTATTTATTTGATTATTTATTTCAAATGAAGTAGCTAAGTTGAAGCTAATACGATCTTCGATTAATTAGCTGAGATTTAGTGGAATATGTAGTTGATTTGGAGGTGAGTTATGTAAATATTAAATTTAGTATAAGTAATGGAGTACCATGTTTAGTAGTTGGTTAAGAAATAAATTATTCATGTATAAAATTAATACAATGCTTAATTTGTAGTATAAGAATCCACATAACTAATACATAATTAAATTATGATGAAATTTATTTATTATTTTAAACAAAATATAAAATGAAATAACTAATTCATGTATTAAATACATAGATAATACTCCATTCATCTCATTCTATGTGGCATCCTTTGATTTAGCACGATATTTAAAAAAAAAAAGGAAGACTTTTGAAATTTATGGTCTAAAATTATTCTTAGCTGAGAATCATTTCATTGAAAGTAAAAGAAAAATTATTTTCAATTAAAATTAAATTATTTTCAATTAGAGTAAGATGACATTTATTTTAAGATGGACAAAAAAATATATTACATAAAATAAGACACCTAAATAATATATAAATTCAATCATAATTATTTTTTATATTTTAGTACCTAAGAAATTCTAACCGGTTAACAAACATCCAAAATACCCTCGTCTTCCTTCCATTATTGTGAGAAAATGAACATGGACTTGCATGCAATTATTATTTTACTAGGATTTAATTTAAACTAGTATTAAAAAAATATCTCATACAGTGACAGTTGTGGAAAAAAACAAAAACCAAAAAATATTGATTTTGCCTAATTGGCCTTTTTGGGGTGTCATTGTCACCAACTTTTTGACATTTCTTCACGTAGTCCCTTCGTTTCAAATTAATTAAATTTTTGAGATTTTTATCAATATTTAAAATAATTAAATTATTTAAAGTTTAAAAAAAGTATTTGTATTTTTTTTCATATTAGTGCTTTCATTTATTAAAGTTTTATATTTTTTAAGAGATAAATTACACTATATAGTTATGATTTTACAAAGGGCAATAGTAAAAAAAAGGTATTACCTTATAAATTCAATTAAAATGAGACGGAGAAAATACTTTTTTTTTAAGAAAAAAATTGGGGGTAGAGAAAGGAAAAATAAAGAGAAAAATTATAATGTGAAGAATTGAACCTTTACCAACAAAATGAAAATTCAAATAGTCAAACCAACTGAACTACTAAGATTCTCAAAACGGAGAAAGTACTGTGTAATGGAGAAAGAACCAAATTATTAAACAGAGAAACATGTACGGTAGTGAATTGTTTTCTGTTATTATGTTTATTTGTCTGCTGATTTCTAGGGATGTGAGCCCTTTCACAACTACATAGTTTCATCTAGTTTGGTTTATTTAGTTTCTTTCCAACCAAGTCCTACTTCATTACTTTGAGCTTGCATTTGATTATAAATAATAAAATTTTATTTTTAAATATTTATTTGATCTCATTTTATAAATATCAACTTTTGTTATAAAATAATTAAACGAAAAACTTAAGGCAGATAAGAGATTGGTTAATATTTCTATCAAGGAATAACTTGTATGAACAAAATTCCTAGTTGACTTTTCTCAAAAAGATATGTATTTATCACATTCTCCGTCTCAATTTATATGACATCTTTTAAATTTTAAGATTTAAATAACTTTATTTTTATTGTAATTTTTTTTTTATATCTTTTACATATTTTGAATTGTCAATTATTTTTACGTAATTTACAAATATAAATTTTATTAAATTTTTTTTGAAGATCCCATGAATTTTTTTTCGATCAAACTTAAATTACTTGACTGTCAAAAAATAAAAAGTATCATATAAATTAAAATAGAGAGAGTATCATTTATAAAATTTTCTCTTAAATGTTTAAATGATAGATGATGAGTTTCATTAAAATTTTATTCGGAAAAACTCAATAATAAAGCAAACTCTAATGAAGAAAAAAGATTAACATATTTAATAATATTCGTTAAGACTGTCTCATTAAAAACTTGCAAGGAAATTCAGTGGACAAACTAGGGGTTGATTGTCAGGTAGATTGGATGGATAATTTCACTAAATGGTTTGACCTATTGGATAACAATTTTTAAATTTATTAATCTGTTAGTCAACCTATAAGATATCAATTGATTCGGTAAAGAATTAGCAATTATTGGACGGTTATCGGATGGTGTATCGACTAACCTCTAATCACTATGGTACCTTTTTTTATGAACACATAGTCACACCTTAAAAAACATAACTTCTTTGCGTTATTTTAAATGCAGTGAACTAGTGAATAGTGAAAACAAATAGTAGAGACAAAGACGAAGAGACATAGATTAGACTTTAGAGTTTAGATGATAGAAAATAAAATGAAAATCAACAGAATAAATGAGTTTTTTTTTGTCTTTTTTAAAGCTTTAGTGTTTTGTTGACTTGTTCAGTATTCTTTAAGGCAATATATATATATATATATATGTATATAGAAAAGTAAATATATAATTATTTTTATATATTATGATAAAATATTTAATGAGGCTTATATACCTCAAATAAAAATGTAAGTATGATATTTTTAACAAATTAACAGTTTTACCAATAAGAAAATTGAGTAATCTACCCCCACAATAATAAGTCCTTAATTATAAATTTTGATATATTCTCCAACCATTTATTCAGTAACCCATTACCAATAAGTTAATTTTGTAGTTGACTTATTGATTACGATTTGATTTTGGACACACCTAAACAAAATCACGTGAGGCAAAAAGAGTACAATGTATATTAACTCTTTCAAATGAAAACATTAATCTAAAAACTTGATTATCACATCCAATCTTGTATACCATCTTCTCAAAAATTGCGGTTGGTAGAGACTTGTGAATGAACTAGTCACACTGTCAGCCGAATGAATTTGTAAAACTTTGATATCACCATTTGTTGAAGCTCATTTTTGACAAAATGTACTTCGTTCTATCGTGGAATACAATCACACACATTCTCGACTAGTCGACTAGGTTCATGATAGTTGTTACCTCTGTATATTTTTATGAAGTAACTACGATAGTTTTGTAGATCTCCAAGATTTAGCAATATCTTCATATATGAACACGTATTCTGATAGAGATCGAGTTGCTTTGTGTTGGTCAAATAAATATCCTACATCTATAACTAATAAGATCACAACTATAATTATTAAAATAAAATAATCTTGTACCGAAATTCCCTTTTAGATATTGCAATATGTGTTTGATCCTATTTTAATGTATTCTAGTAGGACCATAATTATATCTTGCGAAAAAATTAATTGAAAAGACTTACCAAGTCTTGTAGTATTAGCATGATATTTAGTACACCAATTGTTGTAAGATATGTTACTTCTAGACCACTTATGTTATTCTTCTTCTTTTCTTGAGGTCGGTGTTACGTCCCGGGAGGGTACCCTAGACATGGACGACACTCATAGACTATTGCTAATCTCCAAACGAACCATTTGACCTCATCACAGTCACCCAATCAGGTATATGTGTATATCAGCGGAAAACTAAGAAAAGGGGTGGACAATCTTAATTATGAAAAGGTCAAATCAAAATAATAAGGCTAGTAAGAAGAAAACTAGCTCAAAACAACATCCAACCAAACAATTCAACTCTAATCTATGAAGCCTCTATCAACTACTCAATGGTGCTATTGATAGGTTCATGACTACCTCAAATCAAAAGAAAAATAAGTTTAAAGTCTAACTCAAAAGCTAGATGAAATAATATGTATCTCCCCAAACTCAAGGATGACTCACCAGTCAGCTGAAATAAGGAGAAGATCTTCAATGGAACGTCTGTTGATGATCTCTAGTGCCTGTCTCTACATCATGAAAAGATACAGGCTCAAATGGGTGTCAGTACATGAAATATACTGGTATGCAAAATGGTTGTATGAAATATGCATCAAGGTAGAATATTATCAACTTGGACAACTCAATTAGGGTGTCAATTTTCTATATAAAGTTGGAATAAAGAGTAGACAATGACCAGTCAAGACAAATCCAAATCAATCCAATTCAATCAACTCAGAGTACTATCAGTATAGAATATATTTGGGAGTTTCTGTTATCCGAAAACAATCACTTATGAGTCAATGATGGTATAATAATATCGTTGATATTTCCATAATCATTCAGTGTTTGTGAGGGTAAAGAATGAATCAATCCAAAATGGATTAGATCAAATCAAATGAGTCCTCTATTCTTTCAGGGACCTACCAAGAGGGAACATCTGACTTAACAGTTTCAATCCACTCCTATGTTTGGCGGCGTAGTTTTGGAATTCGAGTTGGACTTACTCTCACTCAACTCGGTGCTCGAAATTCCTCCCAAGACTCAGTGCTCATAAAACATCGATCACTCCAATCAACAAATCAATGAGTCTCTTAATGGACTCTTTCAGCTCATCAATTTTATCAAGTCAATCTTTCAATTTAGATCAATCTTTAGAATTTAAAGTTGAAGACTCACGAGGCCATCAAGTTCTATCATCCTATCATCATGATCAATCACAATCACAATCAATATTATCAAATCAAGGCTTTAGACTCAATTCCTAGGTTCATTCATGCAAATTTTTATAAAATAATATCAGGGTTTCTAAAATAACTCATGAAAAACATTTAATCAGTAAAATCAGGTTAATGAATATGAAAATACATAGAATTTATAAAATTTATGAGAAAAACATTCAAAGAATCATGCATGGGGATTCAATGCATTCAAAAATCTTGCTATCATAATCAGTAGGGGCACACTCATGTTTTAATTAACCTTACATACCTGAAATTACAGAGATTGATCAACTCTTCAATGACCCTCAACTTGGATGCAAAACCCTCGCTTTTTTCCCTTCTTTGATGCCCTCAAGAATGTTCTAAGTGTGTATTATGGGATAATACACTTAGGGTTGTGATATAGGATTTAAATTAAATCCAAAACATTGGGGGAGTTAATTAAAAAGGATAGGGATAGATAAAAATACCCCTCTTAAAACTACCGAGTGGACCTACGAAATCCCATTTACAGGCCGTAGATCCACATATGGGATATAAATGGCCATTCGTAGATGAAAGGGTCCAAAAATTAAGCTACTGGAATCAAATCTAGAAAAACCACGAAACCCCTTTCTATGGGTTGTACTTTGGTATATGGTCCGTCTGATCACTCGTGACTCAAAATTTCAAAAATTTAGATTTTTGAGGTTTCAACCTATGAAACCTATTCCACGGGCCGTAAAGGTTTATAGGGTTCGTCTATTTCACTCATAACCCACATATCCAAAAAAGTTGATTTCAAGATCTCAATTCACGAAATCAAATCTACAGGCCATGAAATCCCATACGGGTCGTAGACCATCTCGTACCTGGGGTCTGCTGACTTAAAAGATTTTTGCTAAGTATCAAGGTAAATTACGAGACCTCACCTACGTGCCGTAGGTGACCCTCATGGTTTTCTTCCCATTAATTTTTCTGCATTATTTTTCTCAATTTTCTTTGGTCTCTACTTAGGATAGATAGGATGAATTTGAGGGTGTTACAGTCGGAATGAATTCTTATCACATCAAATGATCGAACAATTATTGTAGTACTTAATTTATATGTTTCATCCATGTAAAATATTTTCAATATTTTTTTGTATAGGCAGACTAATGAAAACGAATTATTTTCAATTTTTTAATGTACAAATCAAGACATAATTTCTTCTTTGTAAGATCTTTCATTTGAAAATTTTTCTTTACATAATCAATTGTCTTTTGAAGCTTTATTGGAGTTTCAACAAGATTTATATCAACAACATA
Source organism: Solanum aculeatissimum (assembly GCA_038996855.1). Classification (NCBI taxonomy): domain Eukaryota; kingdom Viridiplantae; phylum Streptophyta; class Magnoliopsida; order Solanales; family Solanaceae; genus Solanum; species Solanum aculeatissimum. The sequence goes on from JBCEWC010002105.1 coordinate 34,299, forward strand.
AATAGAGAGTACAAGAAACTTCAATATTATTTTTTTTATCATGCCCCTAACTAGAATGGGACAAAAATCAGGAATTCAATGTCACGCTCCGGAGGGTACCCTTGGCGTGACCGGCACTCAGAGACTATTGCTAGCCCCCAAGCGAACCACTCAGCCTCATCCCATTCGTTCAATCACATTCTAATAGCGAAAAACATCAATGATAAAGAATACTCAATGAATTGAAACAATATTATGAAAATCAAGGCCAAAGGCCGAACAATCTATCTATCAACTAAGTAAGACTAGTGCAAAAGAAACTAGTCAGGAAATATCATCAAAACATAACTCGACAGTCAAGTCTATGAAGCTTCTAAACATGTGACTAAGTGGTGTCAATGAAAGGTCCATGACAATCTCAAAAATAAAATAGAAAGTCTAACTCAAAGCTAAAGATAAAACATGTCATCCTCCGAAAGTAGGGGAGGACTCACCAATCAACTGAATGTGATTAGATCCTCAACGGTGCGCCTGCTGATGACCATTAGTACTTGTCTCTGCATTATGAAAAGATGTAGGCCCAAATGGACATCAGTACGTGAAATGTACTGGTATGTAAAATGGCAGAATCAAACATGTAAAGGTAGAATAACATCAACTCCAAATAACTCAATTTAAGAAATAGGAAGCTCAATCATCAAGTTAAGAGTCTAAAGTAAGAAATACAGTTTAGACAATGACCACTCATATACCATCTCATCTCATCTACTCAAAGTACTATCAAGACATATTTGGGAGTTTCTTAACCGACAACCATCACCTCTGAGACGGTGATGATACAACAAAGTGATGTTGTTGACATATCCATCCAATACCTTGCCAGGGTAAATGATATTCCATCAGTGGATCCACAATAATAACATCAAGTCCTCTTTTTGGGACAATAAGGAAATATCTGATTTTATGATTTAATCCTCTCCTATGCTGGCAACATAGTTATTGAGTTCAAGTTAGACTTACTCTTACTCAATTCGGTGCTCAATACTTCTCCCAAGACTCATTATGCTCATAAGACCTCAACTCTATGGTTAACTCATTCACCTAGTCTCATTGGGCATTCGTCAACTTAGTTCATCACATCAATCATCAATTCTTTGGTTACATTCTTTTAAGGTTTAGTTCTTGACTTATAAAGACTCAATCATGCATCATTCGAACTCATAGCATTCAGGAAACAATAATAGCGTTAAAGCATTTAAGGATTCTATAAACTCTTTAGGTTCAAATTTTACTCATGCATACTCATTTAAATGCAATATATATGTAAAAATAACAAGATTTCAGTCTAGGGTTCATATAGAAAAGTAAAATCATTAATTTTTAGTATTTAATTCATAAGAACTGTAATTTAACTCAAAATTGTATAGATATACATTAGAATTTAAGAAAAACCTTCAAAAAATATCCATGGAAGACTCCATTTGTTCACAACTCCAATAACTCGGTCTACGGGGCACATTGAAGAACAAAATCCTTGTTTTGATTAGCCTTACATATCTGAAAGTTTGAATCTTAGAGTAGCTTGGAAGAATCCTCAAGTTCTCTCTTTAAACCCTAATCTTTTCTCTCTTGAAATCTTGTTCTACGTTTGGAGAGGATGATTTAGCGTAAAGTTACTGATTAGATATGTTTTAGGACTTGTTTATGTATAAAAAAGTTGAGTCTAGGATTTAAAAGAGTGAAAAAAGACCAAAATAACCCTTTAGAAAAAGTTGGAAAAAGTCATCCACGAGACCCTTTATGGTCCGTGGAACGTTCCACGACTCGTGGGTCACTCCCGTGAATTTTTGGGCACATTTTTGAGGTTACTAGAACCTTTCATGAGACCTATTCATGACCCATAGAAGACTTTATGACCCGTAGATGAATTCGTGAAGTCTGGGGCTCAAAATCTAACTTTCTAGACCTTTACATGAAACCTCACTTTATGGGTCGTAGTTTGATTCATGACCCGTTGTTGACACCCAATTTTTACCCTCTACAATGCGAATTAAGTATTGAATCTTTAAATTTTTGAACGACTTTGAGTAAT